>JAKNSH010230741.1:0-12512 GCA_027790015.1 Cymbopogon flexuosus | reverse complement strand
GGTGATTAATAGTGGGTGTACTCAAACGATTTAATTTTTTGGGCTTCATATTTCCTATTATTTCGTTTGCGTAAGTATTTTTTCAGATTATATACATGGTTATATACAACTGTGTGAAAGTTGAATTATAGAAAATATAATATCGTTTGGTTTTCATGCGCATCCTCAAGATAAAGCTGTAGCATTAGCATGGACATTATACTAGTTTTTAAGATTGACAAGTATATATAATACATAGGCTGTGTTCGATTTGTAAACTCAATAAAAAGTTATTGATGTCTATATTCTCAATGTTTGATCTAAACCTTGTCCAAAATGATGTCTAAATCCTATATGGACTATGGTTATATATTAATCACAAAATAAATATCATGGGAGTTGCTATATCTTTTTCACAAGAAAAATAACAAACATTTCTTACAATGTCCTAGACCCTTAGATCATCATCCAAAGATGGTATCTGTCATCATCACAAATAACAGAAAACAAATAACAAGTAAATAATTTTTTCTGTGGAAAGACAAGGACAAAAATGTGGTATGTGTTGGCACATAAAACAAATAACAATTTAACATTTTTTTTCTATGGAAACACGTCGCAAAATGGAAGAGAGAAATTTCTTTCAACAGACATATAGAAAAAGTGTTAAAATAGTAAAAGATGCAAATATTGATACTCCTCCGTTTTAAATTATGACCCCGTTTGGCACGGCTCAGCTTCACCAATGAAGTTGTTTTTTGGATTTGAGCTTTACAAACAGCTCTTCAGGTGAAACTAAAGCTATTTTACATGCCTGTTTGGTAAAACAGCTTCAATTAGTGGGTCAAAACAGAAAAATAAGGAAGAGAGCTGGTGAAAGCTACTATTTTTGGCTTCCTCGTTTTCCATAGTTTTGTGAACGGAAAGAAAAATGGCTTCACATGTGAAGCTGTTTTAGAAATAGTTGTTTGATAAAAAAATAGCTCCCAATAACTTCATGAAGTTGTTGGATGCCCTACCAAACAGGCCCTATAACATTGTTTGTCTTTTCTAAATACAATATTTTTATTGTGAGTTTAGATATAGTATATAACTAAATACAGAGCAAAAGCTATATATCTAGAAAAGGAAAAGGCAGGATATCTTATACTCCCTCTACCTTAATAAGTGTCGCTTGCGCTTTCCGAGAAACAAATGCTGGCAATTATATATTAAAAAATATTAATACTTAGGCCTTGTTCTCTTTGCTAATATTTCAACTCTCTCTCTATCATATCACCATCACATCAATTTTTGACCGCATGCATGGAGGATTAAATATAGATAAAAAAAGTAACTAATTACACAATTTGTCTCTAATTTACGAGACGAATCTTTTAAGCCTAATTAGTCCATAATTAGATAATAATTACCAAATACAAACGAAATGCTACAGTGTTTCAGAATTCTAACTTTCTAACTTTTTAACGTGAAGAGAACAAGGCCTTATAGTACATAATTAGAATCATTAGAAAGATTTTTGGGTCTAGTTTTTTTACATTTTTTTTGGAGACACAAAAGTTACACGTATTTTCTACAAATTAAGTCAAACTTGTGGCACGCACACCAACAACGACACTTATTTAGTGACGGAGGGAGTAGTTTTAAATAAATGGACTATTGTTTATTATAAACCTAGTTAAATTCAAAATTATTTGATTTAACAGGAAATGAGATTTTTATAGAGCATATATTATTTTGGTATCCAAACAAGCCAATAGAAATGTGATTAAAATCCAATTACCAGACAAAATTTATGAAATGCATATTTTACAGTTTGGATAATGAGGTTTCTTTTTTTTTTCCCGTAGTCTTCCCTGTACCGGTTCTACTTTCCTTAAAGACCCATTTGGATCCTTACAATTGAAATTTATTCTGATAATCACAATTTAGATACTAAATTAATATGGCCACATACCAAATATATATATATTTTTGAGCGACACATACCAAATATATGCCACACTTTTGCTGCAGGGGAGCGAGACAAAGAGTGTGCTATAGGTTGCAAAGCAGAAGTTTAGCATTAGGATCTATGGAATCAATTTATATCTTTCAATACATGAATTTAAGATAGACTTGCATTCAAAGTTTGGGAAGGTTTGGAATGTCAATTTCCAAGCTAAATAGTCTTGTTCATAAATTATATTCCAATTCCTTTAAAATGAAAAGAAGAACCAGATGAGCCTTAATACAATTTGGGAAACAAGATGACTCACGTCTTTTGTTACAGAAAAACATGTTTGCTTTGACGTTCACATGAATATTAAGTTAATAATAACTACTCATTTCTCACTGAAAACAAATGAGAAAAATCACACAGCAGCAGCTATTATCATTTATCTATATAGAGCCCTCACCACATTTGGTACTCCCTCTATTTTCATTTTTTTGGTTATTTTCTACAAGGTTAAGGTTAAACTTTAAGAAAATTAACTATCAATAATTTTAAAAATATAAGAAGGCGTAAGTAGCATCAGACGGCAAGGCTCAAAACGAGTATAATCCCTTTGGTTATTTTTTGGAACTATAATCCGATTGGTTATGACTGGCCTTTGACCAACAATTACTTTATCAATACTTCTTTTCTTTTCTTGATACAAAACTAATCTTCCTAGATTCTTTTCTTGATACAAAACTCCTTCCTTACTTGTGAATATGATTTTGCTTCACATAAATGACATATTAGTAGATTACTTTTGGTTGAAGCCTTGCCCGAACTACACAAACAATTTTTTCTATTTTGTAATGATCGAGTGCATATAGGGATGCTGTAATTTCTCTTAAAAAATGTGCAAGCACAATAATCATCGGCTCTGTAAAGTAAAATAAAATAAACAGGGGAATGCCTTTTATTATTATTATTTTGGAAGCCCCTGCAGTTTTAGCTCCGGTGCATATGAAACCTCAAAAGTACTGAGTGAATTGAAGATGTGTGACTTGAATCTAATCTCGGTAAGAGACAACTTTACTCATGAAACCTGGATGACGGTAAATTACATGAGTAACATTTATTTAACATGGTACAGGACTTACGAGAGGACCTCCAGGCAGCAATAGACAGGGTTGCGAGAATAATCATGGTGACATTCACAACTGAGTGTTTTAACAGCTCATAAGGGTTAAAAGATTAATCACAGAAAACTATCTAAGGAGCATATTTCTTCTTTATTGCATTACAACGATGGCTTCGTTTCTTGTCCCTTTTGACTTTCTCCACCTTCGGCAAGCTCTAGTTTACTTAGTTGGCTTTTCATATTTGCACCCACGTCATCCCTGTATTTGAAAAATAAAAGAAAAGTAGAGAGATCATCTTCTTAGTTTGGGATGCTGAATGCTATGCAAGACAGCAACTAAAGGAATGAATGAACTAGTAGGGGTACCATTCTCACTGAAGGATTTTCCTCAGCTGTTCGATGTGGTCAGTGAGTTCTTGTTGCTTACGTATTAGTGTCTGCAGGGTCTGAACTACAAAGAAAATACATTCAGTTGCTATGCAGAATATTTTCTTGGCTGCAATTTCCTGAATTTTTGCTCACCTCCTTACTCTGAGCAGCGCAGTGTTCAAGTTCTCGAATCTTCTCCGAGATCTGTTCATTGACTTGTTTCTGTATAATATTTTCACCTGTATCAATTCCAACCTGTCCCATAGAGAATTCAGTATTCATGCGACATTTTGTGCATAACACAAGGAATACTGACTGAACTGGCATAGACATATTTTTCTTTACTTGTTGCCTTGTGAAACTTAAAATTATTTACTGGCACGATTTTTTCCCATATATGAAGTGAAACTCCACTGGGATAGAAATGAAATTCGAAATAAAGAAGATGACACAAATAAGACCTGGTCATCTTTTAACAACATGCCAAGAGTTCTTTTCTTACGAGAAGTGGAATCTACTTGTTTTGCGGAAGGCTCCTGCAAACAAAATACGAAGATCAAGAATCCATGATGATTCTTTGGCAAGGAAAATGAGGGAGAAATAGAAGACAGGAGAGCCAACTTCATTTGGGCATGGCACTAAGTGATGTAAAGGAAATGCATGGACACAAAAAGATGAAACAGGTAGATAAAATGTAATGATTATTTTCTCTCGGACTATAATTTTCTGGTAAGGCGAGGTGTGCATGCACACAAGTTGCCTGCTAATTATATCTCTACAGAAAAGAAAACCAAGTGGTGGAAAGCATAAAGAGGGATAAGAAAAAGAAAACTCAGTGGAGAGGTGAGCAAGGGCAGTAGGGAAATGTGGGATCAGTTCTATTAGAGGAAAGGCAAATCATAGATGTGACGATTTCTCTCTTCATGAAATGATGCACAATTCTCTTGCGTTCAAGAAAAAAAATAGATGTGATGAGGGGGTCCTACAAGATGCTAAATCAGGCTTATAAACTGAACAATCATGGTTGATAAGGTGCTGAGTGTACACTTCAAAAGGCTTAATACACTCATATCAATGGCTGATGACCACACACCAATATAACAACCACCCTATAGGAACAGGCCTATGCTGATAAAGGCTTAATTGTGTTGAAGCAAAAGCACAAAGAACAATATATACCATAATACCTGACAACCTGTAAAGCTTTCACAGGCAATTGTGGCAGTCAATTCATTGAAAGACTTCTGACCTTTACCAAATGCTTCCTAAAAATCACAAATAGATTCCATCAACCCCAACAATTATTATTTTATTTTTATGTCAGCTTCCCAGAAAATTTCAAATGACCTATAAAAGAAACATACCTTACCTTAGAAGCACGAACCATTTCTGGGTCAGTCCAGGGCCCTTTATCTTGGAGTAAGCATCCTCCTGTTGGACAAGTGCATGTTCCACCTAAAAAGTCTGGTAAATTGCTGCAGAAGGAGCAATCATTCAAGCAGCTAAAGATGCAAACGTTGCACGTGACGTGATGCACTTTTACCTTGGGTCAACAGCTTCTAATACTGTGTTAAGGTAATTGGTCCCCAGAACCTGACAAGTAACATTGACGTAAGCATTAAATCTATTTTGTCAAACAATAATAGTGCAAATAAAAAGATATACTACCTGAATCTTTGCTAACGTTCTTGCCTCCATGAATGCTTTCAATACTTTCCACAGTGCTCTAAAACCGGTTCCAGCATTAATTATATAAAGTTGATTTAATGTCTGTAGCAAGAAGAGACGTATGAGCAGACTGTGGCTAGTGTAAAAGTCACCATTAGATGTTCGATCATAGACATAACCAAGACAAACCTCTGGATAGTAATTGCTATCGATCTTTTGGATCTCTGCAAACATCTCTCTTGCAGATTTTGAAAAGTTATTCAACCCCTGAATAACAGCAGCCAAGACAAATATATGATTGCGTACAGATAGTCAAATAACTTCATTATATGCCAGATAAGGAACTTAAAAACTACCATATAAAGTATATGACAGTCCAGGTAGATATATATTAGTTTCATGTGAGCAAAGCCCCCAGTAATAAGTCACAGTAATAGAGAATGAAGAATGGCTGAACATTTAGGCAACTATTTTCTTATAAACTGGAATGCATAAAACATTAAAGGGAACCGCTTCATTTAGCTATGACGCACCAGTCCTTTCACATCGAATATGGCTGTTGTTGAGGCTATGTGTCTTTTAGCCACAAGTGAGCAAACAGGATATCTCAAAGACATAGTTTTCTCTTGTTCTGATATATGATATTTTACATATCGATCAATACTAGTCACTTGCATGAGCTTACTGAGATCCACTAAGCCAAGCCGTTCGATATATAGAGGCCTGCCAAATCTGTCAACTCCATGAAATCCATGAGGATAGCATCTTTTCACAGCATCATACTCCTCAAATTTAAAATCCTGTAGCATAGAAACAGACATTTAAGCTTGATATTTCTTTTCTTTAGATGAAGGAAGCTTGATTCATAATAAAATTCAAGCTAAGCTGACACGCACGCACCACAGCCATAAGCTGGTATTACAATAAAAGTATATATATTATTTTAACATACAATGCTTACAATCCAGATTCAGCAAAGTTCCAAGATAACTGTAAGCATAAATTCTTGTAACAAACGATAGATAAAAGAAATGTAAACACACAATGAAAACACCACATACGTTTGTGATGGCATCAACAGAACAATCTTCACGCCATTTTAACATATTTAAGAACATCTCTTTTGCTTTTAAGATGTTGGAGCCTCTCATTCTAAGAAATCTGCAAGATGAGAGAGAAATGAGGTCATGATCTCTTCAGTGCAAAACTGGAAGGAAACAGACATTCTAGAACTATCGAAGAATAAAACATCTCCTACCCTGTCACTTGGATGGATTATGTCAGTCTAAGGAATAAATAAACGGGCATACCGTAGAAGGACATAGTAGTCATCAAACTTATCCGGGAGCTGGTTGCTTGCAAGAAGTAACTCCCTCAAGGATTGCACTAACTGCTCTTCCTTTTGGTCATGGACACCGTCAACAATATTGCGAGAAATTTTGGTTTTGCTGTTCCTCCTAAGTAACTGTTCAATGGATCTGAAGCTCATCTTTGATATGGAGTTTTTGCTTTGTACTTGAAAGAGGTGCCAATACGCTTCAAATAGGAACTCAATAAATTAAATCTGAAGCTGTGAATTTGATAACAAAGCCATCAAATTTTAAAAAAACATAACAAAGACATCAATAAAGGAAGAGAACATATTGCTTATATTGCCAGAAACAGTGCTGGTCTTTTTGAGTACACTATGGTCTTTTACAATTCCAGTTTCTATTATTTGGTTTAAACATGTACAAATAGTTAGGGTGGGAATCTCATAGAACACAGAAACAGGATACCGATGCACTCTTAGGAAAAATTGTGCAGCATTATGGTCATTTTACCCAAGTTAAACTTCAAACGTAATCCCTGAAAGTTAAACCGTCATTTAAGGCTTTCATCAATATATCGTGATATTAGGTAAAAAAAATTCTAGCAGATTTAATAAAAAAAGTATATACCAATAAAATGAGGTATTCAGTTGACTATAGTGTAACTAGAATAACGGTCCAAATAATTGTTCTACTCTTCAGTAACACAAAATATATTAGGTTCCTACATGAAGGAGGAAGTAGGAAACCTACAGTTGTTAGAAATAACAGAACAGTTAATCATAGCAGAACAACCATTTGACAAGTGTCGTAATAATTAACATACCTAAGGAGCAAAAATGCATCTTTAAACAAAAATAAAAAAAAAGCACTAGCTAAGTGCCCTCATTTTATTTTCTTATGATGATTATTCATATTTGCTAAACTCTTCTCTGGCCCGCAGAAAAAGCTAGAAAACCTCAACTGACGAATTTAATATGCAATTCCACGGTCTTTGCCGAGGGACTTACTGCTACAGCTTAAGGCAACACTACTATAGACGGGACTTACTGCTACAGCTTAAGGCAACACTACTATAGACCAAGGCAAGAAAAAAAAATGTAGTAGCCACCAATCCTGAGAAGCATGTACAGTTCACCAAATAAAGAAGCTGTATATTAAGCCTCAAGGCAAGAAGCTTATTTGCACGACCCGATTTCGAGAACCAGCAGAGGCGGATGGGATGCCATGCTTTTGCAGTTCCAGGCAATTTTAGTAGCACAAATAGAGCGAGAACAAGAAAGAGAGGCTCCGGATTACCTCGGGGTACGATGGAACTCGGCTTGGATTAATGTACGGTTCTCCTTCATATAAAGATTGGAGGAATGCCGTGGGGGCGCCGCGGCATAAGGTCGAGCGCCTGGCGGGCACGCGGGTCCGGGCGACGCGCGTGAGGTTTCTTCGGCGGGCGGCGATAAGGTGCGCGAATCTGCCATCTCCCCCGCCGGCACGGCGCGCTGGCCAAGCAACCTGAGGCGGCGGCCACCAACGGCAGAAGATCACGTGCGCCCGACCCGGCCCGGCCGCCAGCCGCAGCACAAGCACAACTGCCAGCTGGAAGCCTGGAACTAGGGAAAGAGGGGCGGACGGTGGAGAGCAGAGATTCGAGAAAGGAAGGATCAATGCGTTCGCGCCACTCGGAAGCAAAGCAGACGTCGCGGCTGCGGCTGACAGAGAGATGATACAATTTGTGCAGGGGTACGTTTGCTATAACTTTCATACTAGGTTCTTACTCTACTTTTTGTGCTAAAGAAAAAAAAAAAGACAAAAAAGACATGTTCAAACTCAAATTCTTATGCTAAAATCTACAATGGCACCCGTAACGATTAGAGCTTAGCCAACTTGTCTAGTGATATGACGCCTGTCAATGTGCCTCCTGACCTTTGAGAGACTTCAAAACGCGACCCTGAGTGGATATGGGCGACTTGTCGTCCCCCCCTTCTTCCCTAATCTTCCCAGATCCTTGCTCCTTCCCTCATTAATTCGAGTTGTCTTTGCCAGATCCGCGTCCTCCATGAGGCGCTGATTCTGATCCTCTGTTTTTTCATCTCTTTTGGTGATCCCCTCTCGCCGGTGACCTCCCTTCTGTCTGGTTCGCCGGCTCCTGTTCGGCCGCTGCCATCACCTCCCGCCGGTGAGCTCCTTCCCATCCGCTTGCAACTCGTTCACTCCTCCTTCCTCCCGTTTCTTTCTTGCCTGCGCGGCCGCCAGTCCTCACCTCTCTCCACGCCAGCGCCGCGGCAGCCAGTCCTCACCTCCCTCCACGCCAGCGCCGCTTCTTCCGCCCGCGTATTCGCTACCGCCGCCCTCTCCCGCACTGCGCGGAAGCCCGTCTGCTCTACTCTCCATACCACCACCGCATCGCTTCCGCCGTCCACTCCCGCTCTTGCAGTTCTCTGACGCACTCGCTGCCGCCGACTTCTCTCGCGTCTGTGTCGTTGACCCACGCCCCACCGATTCGGCTGAGGAAAGACATCTGATGGACTTGTGCATGGTGACCTATGCGTCGGACTCTGCCTCTGATGGCGGTGTGCCGGTGGTCGTCTCAGGAGGGGCTCCGGCGGTCCCGGTTCCTTCGGCCTTGCGCCCGCCGCAACCCCTCGTTCTCCTCCGGGCACCTCCCTTTCCTCCTCTTTCCTCCACCACCATGATTTCCCCTCCCACGGTTGATCCGCCTCCAGATCCACCTCCCATAGTTACGCCACGAGATCCTCAGAGTATCACCCCCACCCTGCCCTCTCCCATTGATTCTACTGCCTCCTCGCCACCCACCCCATGCCCGCCCACCACAAGAACTCCGCCTCGCCTCACTTCTCATCTGTCTTCTGTCACATGCCCGTCCTTGGTTCCAAATCTGACTTACTCAGGTTCCGGCGCCGGTCGGCAGGGCGCTCCATGTGCAATGTCACACCTGTCTTGGAATTGCCGTGGCTCAGGCGGGAATCTTCGCAGTGCAACCATGCTTCACCTCGGCCGCTTACTAGCTTCCACTAAAGCACAGGTATGCTTTCTCTCCGAAACAAGAAATGCTTCTATAACTAAAACCTCCATTAAAAACCATTTCAATTACAAGGATGCTTTGTTGTCCCTGCTCAAGGCCAGTCTGGCGGCCTTTGGCTCATTTGGAGTGATGATGTTGATATCACTATTGTTGATCATAGCCACAACTTCATCTTTGCTTTATGCAATAATAATATTAGTAATCAGCATTATGGACTAGTTTGTATCTATGGGGACCCTCATCACCGTAACACTACTGTTATCTGGGATCATGTTACGAACTTTGTTATCCAAAACCCTAATTTACCTATGTTCTGTATGGGCGATCTGAATGAGCTTATGAATGTCAATGAGAAGGTAGGCCCTACTACAACTGATGTTAATCGTATTAATACTTTTTGTGCTTCTGTGAAACAATGTGGTTTCATCGATCTCGGTTACAATGGTCCTGCGTATACTTGGACGAATAATCGTTTTAGCTCCACCCCTACTTATGAAAGATTAGATCGTTGTTTAGGTAATGCTGAATGGTGCTTAATGTTTCCTGCCACTTTGATTTATCATTTACCTATGTTGTATAGTGACCATGCGCCACTTCTTGCTGTTTTAAACTCTAATCGACCTCGTGCTAACAAACCATTTCGTTTTGAGAATTGGTGGCTTATGGAGCAGGATTTTCAGGAAATAGCGCAGCATAGCTGGAACCGCTCGTCCAACTGCAATTTCACCCAGAAAACTTCCTATCTAGCCTCTGATCTCAAAAGGTGGAGGAAAGCCAAACCCAAAAACTCTCAAATCCTTGCCAACATTGAGTCCCAACTTCTCGACGAGCAGAACAAACCTCCCCACCACCAGGACCATGATTCACAGCTTCTTCTCACCCAGCAACACCAACAAATTTTAGCCAAAGAAGAAGCCTACCACATCCAATGGGCTAAGAAGAACTGGGTTATCCATGGGGACAGGAATACTTCTTACTTCCACCACTCTATTATTAAAAGGAACCGCAAGAATAGAATTACTCATCTTACCAACCCTGACGGTTCTCCCTCCACCACCCCACATCAAATTGCTACCACTCTTCAGAACTACTTCCAAGACATTTTCACTTCCCAGCTATCTCATCCCTCCACTGATTCTGTCACTCACCAGCTCCACTATACTGGCAATCAAAGCACGGTTGATGGAGAGGATCAACTGGAAATGACCCAAAGGTATACTAACTCTACCCCTAGTACTCAAGAAATTCATGATATTATAAAACAGATGAGAAACAATGCCACCCCAGGACCGGATGGACTCAATGCAGCTTTCTACAAATCAGCATGGAGTTGGATTAGTCAGGACATCCTTAAGGTAATAACTCAATTTTATTCCACAGCTCAACTTCCCCCTCAGCTTAATAATACTTATATTACTCTTATTCCTAAAAAGAACCAACCTACTGTTCCCCAAGATTTTAGACCTATCAGTCTCTGCAATGTGATTTATAAGATCATCTCTAAATCTCTGGCTAATAGATTAAAACCTCACCTTCCCACCTACATTAGTCAGGCTCAATCTGCTTTTATTGCCAACCGCCATATTTCTGCTAATATAATTATTACCCAAGAGATCATTCATTCTTTCAACCTTAAAGGTTGGAAACCTCATGCCTTTTTACTTAAAATTGACTTGGCTAAAGCATTTGATAGGTTGGAATGGCACTTCATCTCTGCTGCATTAACAAGACTTGGTCTTAGCCAACATTTTATTTCTCTTATTAATGCTTGCATTTCCTCACCCTCCTTTGCTGTTTTAGTCAATGATGAACCTACAGATTCCTTTACCTCGGGTAGAGGCTTGAGACAGGGTTGCCCCCTCTCGCCATATCTTTTTGTTGTGGCTATTAATGAATTATCTATCAGGTTACAAGAGGCGCTTCACAACAGCAACCTATCTGGTATAACCTTAGGGCCCAATTGCCCATCCATCCCCTCACTCTTATTTGCAGATGATCTCATCTTGTGTGGAAAAGCTACTCTGGAGGAAGCCCAATGTATCAAAGCCATCCTTTATGATTTCTGTAGCCAATCAAGTCAGCTTCCCAATCCCCAAAAATCCTCTATTCTATTCAGCAAAAATGTTCCCAGTACTACTAGGAATCTAATTAAAAATGTCTTTCCTGCTGCTAACCTTCATCCTAATACCATGCACTTGGGTCATCCTATGATCTTTAATCACAAAGATAAAAACAAAGCTTATGACTTCATCTCCAACAAATATATTGCTAAATTTAGTACTGTTAGGGCCAATAAACTTAATCATTCTGGTAGACTTACTTATATCAAATCTGTGCTGGCCTCTATTCCTATTTATTATATGTCTATTGTTTTGTTCTCTAAAACTTTTATTGAAAAGATCAATAGTATTATACGTAGATTCTGGTGGGCAGGGGTGCAAGATGAGAATCCTACTAACCCCATTGCTTACCGCTCCTGGGATGACATCACCAAACCTACTGAGCAAGGTGGTCTTGGCATTAGAGATCTTCACATTGTGAATAAGAGTCTTATTATCCAAGCTGCTTGGAACATTGTCACCAATAAGAACTCCCTTTTAACTAACATTCTTAAAGCTAAATACTTTCACAATGAATCATTCTGGACTTCTACTAACCATGGACCTAGATCTATATTTTGGTCCTCTATATTGCAGGTTAGACATGAACTCTGTTGACACCAGAAGTGGCAAACGGATATACCGCAAGCGTACGGTAGTCAATGTAGCCTTCACCGGGAGTATTCCAGGTATTGAGATTTCCACGGGGAATATGAAGTGAACTAACTAGGGTCAAGATTGTCAGGTGATGATCAAAGGGTAAATGATTGAGCTAGAGAGATCTATCTAGTAGTAATGTTCAGGCTACGGTACTCCACGTATGACAAGGTTTATCACCTCTTCCCTTGCTCTCCTAGCCGCCGCTCTTCGCCACCGTAGCCGCCCCGCACCGGAGCGCCGCCGCCCGCCGCCGCCGGGTACGTGGCCGGGGTGTCTCGGCGCGCCATTTCTCCGCGCCAAGCTCGCCATCGGGCGCGCCGTCGTCCGGCGA
>JAKNSH010230480.1:0-13177 GCA_027790015.1 Cymbopogon flexuosus | reverse complement strand
GCTGTTTAGGCAAGGGCGAGAGGGAGTTGCCCTTGTCGACTGAGTGCGAGTGGTGTGAGAGTGGTGTTGGGTGGGAGAATGCGTGGATATGATGATGATGGATTAAAACTTAATGAACTATTAATTATTATTTACTACTTGTTGCTACTTCGCATGCGCTAGGATGCAATCCACAACCAAATTAATAGGATCGCCAGATCCCTTTATTTTCTATTTCCACTAAAGCTCATCGGTGCTGACCATGGCCTGTACACATCTGGCGGTGTGCAGATTTTCTGACTTCCATAGACAATGAGATTTAGAAGGATTAGATGGTCTCGTGTCTGCACTCAAGTTTGGTTTGGAGGATCATGTCTACGCTGGCGACGTGCTACGCTGATGTCCCTCTAGATACATCGTCGTTAGATTAACATGTATTAAGTGTGTTATCAAGTGATGTAATACTATGTAATTTGTAACCTTACGATGTATGACTGTGATATCAGCTAATATATGATAATGTGATGGAGTTATTTTATAGCCCTATCATATTATACTTCGAGTATGTGGATTTTCCCTTCGTGGAAAATCGAGATCATTTCACTGCCACATGCCACAGGAAAATTTCAATTTTGTAAGGAACTTTGCATTTCCAAATATGCTTAGCACTCTTGCTAGCAGCACCTCTATCAGTTAGGAAGCGGTACGAAGATTTTACTGAAATTTTTTTAGATTTGTCCAGAGCCCAGATTACCATATCTCGCTCATTGGAAAACGTAAAATCAGATAAAGAGGGGCATTGAGTTCCACCCATCGATCCCAACCTCTTGTCAGAGCTTTTGAAATCAACATACCACTCTCCATCCTCTCAACAATCAGCTATTGTGCAATCTGAATTACGAACTACTACTCATAAGCAATCCTCAAAAATCCAACGGTCCTGCCAAAGCCTGCACAGCTTGCCATTTCCAACCTTGAAAATAGCCCGCCCCCTACCCCATTTAAAAAGATGTTTAGCTGTCTGAATCACCCACACAGCATGTCTGAGTAGTGTTTTATCTGTATGGGTTTTAGGGTCATGCCACTATACCCATTTATTTGGAAAGCTTCTAACAATAAGGACTTGCCGTAGGAAGGACCAACTCACCTAACGAGATTCACATCGGTTGGGATCTTAGCTAAGAAAGCTCACATGAAAAAGCTATGTATCATCTAATAATAAGGACTTGCCGTAGGAAGGACCAACTCACTAAAAGAGATTCACATTGGTTGGGATCTTAACTAAGAAAGCTCACATGAAAAAGCTACGTATCATTCATTTAGAAATGAATATTATTTAAAAAATGCTTAAATCATATCATCTCTAGCGAATGGAAACAGGAGAAGACTTAAATCAACCATTCAATACAACAATCATGTATTAGCACCATGTGCAGCTGAAAAATCATATCATCTCCAATGGATGGAAACAGGAGAAGAATCATATCATTCAATACAACAATCGTGTATGCTACCAATTGCAGCTGAAATATCATATCCAGTGAATGGAAACAGGAGAAGACTAAAAATAACATCCAGAAACCTTTTAGCTCACACATATCATCAGACAAGAAGGAAAGTTTAAGTAAAGCTGAACAGCCATGGTGAGGGTATACTGGTTCATGAACACCACCAAAACAGACTGAAAGCACGCCTATCACATTCTTCCTGATGCAAGGAAAAAAAAAAAAAAGAAAGATCATGAGATGATCTTCAGGACTACCCTCAAAGGGGCCTGAAAAATAAAAATCTTATCTAAAATATTTTGACCACAGGAGGTGCTATAAAACAAACTAAACTTGCAGGATATATCTGTCGCAATGCAATAGAGAGCTACACTGCACAGAGAGCTCAATGGTTACTGGAGGACACTCTTGCAAGCTATATAGAGTCATGGGCCTCAAACTTCGCAGACAGACTTAATTTTAGCTAAACAAACAGACAGAACAGCTAAGCCAGATATCATCGTATCAGAAGACAGTACAGACACCTTTCTAGTCAGTAATTTGTTAATCCAAATGGCTTCTTACCTTTCATTTCACCCAAGTCCTCCTCCTTTTCTGTGAGCTACTTTTTAGAGTTTGTGCCCTCTTTCTCTTGCTGGGGGAATCACTCGAAGAAGAATCACTTGAAGACAAATCCTTCGCATAGCGTGCTGAAACACCGCAGGCCCTTATCCTGCAGTGAAGACAATTAGTTAGAGAAATAAATCAGAACCTACAGTGAAGACAATTTATAATTTCATATAATACAGTAAAATAGATCAAACATACAATTCTTTAACAGCAAAGCCTTCATCAATTAGTAAATCTATCATTTCAGCAAAGAAATCCTTCAAATGCTTTGGAAGCATAAGTTCAACACCATTATTGCACTTAAACCACTGATAATGGTACCAGTACTGATCATAAATAAATTCAATCTGCAAAACAAAACTTTGTAGAATTATTATTTTATTTTAATAGAAAAAACTTCATGGAACTACTAAATTGAAGATTTAAGGTAGCATTACCCATGAATACTCTTGAATGTGGCTTGTGTAATTTTTTGATAGCAAGAAAGCCCCAAAGCCTGTTGGCTGATAGCCACGGCCATCTGTCATGGCCCGCTCGATCACTTCACGAAACACAGGTACATTCTCCACAGAAGTTAGCCAATTCACAGGTAAACTCAAATCATCCAGTACATCTCGGAAGCGTCCTTTCTCAGTGGAAGACCACCCATCATATTCCCTCTTAATGTGATGCAACACACTTACTCGGTTCAAAGATGGAACCAATGACATATGATAGTCTATAGCAAATTGTTCATCGCTTGAAAGAAAATCCACTTGTAAACTCTCAAGCTTCTTTAGGAGGTGCTTAAAATAGGGAGGGTATCTGTTATTGACCACAAAATAAGTCCTACAAAGTTCAGTGAATCTAGTGCAGTCATTATGCAGTTTAGTACGGGTAAGCCCTTTTCGTGGTTTTACTTTTGCCTTAACCAGGTACCCGACAACTGCAAAACTCTCCAAATCGAAATTCCCATTCCATGTTTTTCCTGCTACCCATGCAGATGTTAGGCAGTGAAGCCAACTAGACAATATCAAACAAGCTAATTCTGTAAATTCGACATCTTCTGTCCGGTCTGGTAGTTCAACTTTCCTGTGAAACTGGTCTTGATAATCTTGAACAAAATATAGAAGTGTGACAAACCAGCTTCCGCCACGAAGTCTAGGATTCATATGAATATGAGAATCTGTTGTTATGCCATAATTGCACAATGGTATCCCTGACTCTAAGGTACTCAAGCCACAAGTAAAGGTGCAATGAGAAACATTGATCTGCAACCTTTTCTCAATTTCCTCTTTCAGAAAATTTACATCTTCTCTTGTATCAATCTGAAAAGATAAGGTCCTATCGAAAGCCTTCACAAATACCTAGAGAAATTTCACAAATATTTTCAAGTTAAAAACATATGCTGATGATGTCAAATTATCAGCAAACAACAATCAATAAAAATATGAAGCCACGGAAATTTCAAATAAGCATCATCAGCTATTTACCAAGGCAACAATAATGCTATAATCATGATCTCTCTATTCCATGCATTTTTTTTCTAAACTACTAGTGTATTTAGTAACAGAGATATAAGGGAGATTTGTTCTAAAGACTTACTTGTGTTTTCATCAGGGCAGAGGATACAAATGAATCCCCAGATCCACAAGAATCTTTAAAAGATAAGTAATCAAGTGGCATCAATCTGATCATAGTGACCACCTAAATTATATATACACACAGCAGTGAGTAAAGTGCAACAAAACAGACACCTGCATTCAAGATTATGGTATACAAATAACAAGATTGCAATGCAATTGCCAAAGCAATTTCACTACTGTGTCAAATCACTTAACCTAAGTTCCACAACCTGAGAAGAGTTTTGAAATTTGCATGTAAGTTAGAAAACAGCAGGAAAATGTACAATGAATAGTTTATCGTGAGCAATGCGTAAGTACATGACAAAGAGGGCATGAATGAAATATAGCAAATGCACCTCATCTTTTACATCCATACCCAAAACACAAAGCAAGAAATGAGACTTAAGTAACTGAATTCAAGATAATAAAATGACCAAATGTGCCCCAGTACAATGTTGGTATTTCAGAATATTGAACAACACCCAGCCAGACCTGGATCCATCAAGGTTCTTATACTGGAGCAAGAATCAAAACGATACTACACTATATGGATCAAATGGAAAGCACCAACAAAAAGGGGGGGAAAAACTTGTGGGCTTAGGACGCACAGAATAAGGAGCTTAGGGGAGACGCAAAACGGCAAAGACTGGCTGTAAGATTGGATTCACTGCATCATAGAACATTAGAGTTCATTTCACAAAACTACAACTATTTGTGACATTGTAACAAACAACTTTTACTGACTGTTTCACAAAACTACAATTACTTTGGTCCCTTGTATCGAAGAACAACTTCAGGAAAAGCAATACATGGGCCCACCTGTCATTGAAGTTGATGTGGAGCATTCTTTGTTTGAAGGACAGGTGGGCCCCATGAATGGTTTTCATGAAAGTTTTAGTGCTTTTTTATAAGGGGCCAAAGTAGTTGTCTTTTGTGAAATGGTCATCAAAAATTGTAGTTCCTTGTTACAATGTCACAAATAGTTGTAGTTTTGTGAAATTAACTCTTATCTTAATATCAGCTGAGGTCTTGAAGTTCTCTCTCCAGTAAAATAGAAAAAGGTGTTGATTTTAATTCAGATCACTTGTATACTAAAGTACAGATTCTAGAAAAAATGGTATAAATTTAGAGTTTAGTTGCGGATATTATGGGGTGACACTTCTTTGCCAGGAAGGACCTGATAGTCATAGGCAATCAGCATAGAATTCAAATTAGTTACAGTTGTTACTCTTCATCTTCAGTTTCACTTGTTTTATAGATAACTGATGTACATCCATGATGATGCACGATGGACTGACCTCTCCAAAGCAGTTACATTACTCCCTCCATTCCAAATTATAAGACATTTGACTTTTTTTTTAACTCCAAGTTTGACCACTCGTCGTATATTCAAAAAATTTATGCAAACATTGTCAAATTTCGGTCATTATTGATGAACTTTTATTAATAAAGCAAGCCACAACAAAATATATGACATTTTGCACAAATTTTTGAACATCTGGTTGAAGACCAATAACATATCCACAACAAATTATTTAATATTTCTTTGGGATATCAATAGAATAATAAGTCTGTTTTAAAACATCTGGTGTTTGGAACACGCTGATTAGTTCATGACTGCAGGAGAACACATATCGTTATTCATGCAAAAGAAATACAAATAATAAATATCACCCATGTATTTCTTTGTGAAAATATCAATATGTATTTTACATGCATAGCTGCAGAAACAATAATCAATGTATATTTACCCTTTTCAGCGCTTCAAAAGATAGAGCTCCCATGTCAAAGTTTGCATTTTTCTTTAGAGAAATAATTAGATATTTGATTATCTCTGCCGTACTTGCTCCATGAGATGCATAGTGAGAAACAATCTCTGGACCAAGATAATCCTACAAGCAGAAGAGCAACGAAAATTTACTTTTCTGGTTAAGGAAAAAATAAAAACAACAAACATTTTGCAAATAATGATTATTTTTCCACAACTGTAGTTGGGAGTACAAAGCTTGAGAACCTTATCATAGGATGAAAATGCAGCACAAACCTTTGATACTATATCAGTAAGTAATAGCTTTGCAGTTGCAACCATGACAGCATTCCTGTTTGTATCTTCAATATATTCTTCATTTGCATCTTCATCTTCTGTTTTGTCGGAGCACAGATAATTAATCAATTTAAATAATCAGAAACATAAATGATACAATGACACATACTTCCTCCATTCCAAATTGTAAGTCATTTCAAGAATCTTGGAAAGTCAAAGCATTTTAAGTTTGACCAAATTTTTTGAGAGAATTACAAAGATTTGTAACGTCAAATAGGTATACTTTGAAAATATAGTTAACGAAGAATCCAATGATACTTAGTTGACATCCTAATTATTATTATCTTATTGTATAAACTTGGTCAAACTTGAGAAGCTTTGACTCTCCAAGGTTCTTGGAATGTTATGATTTGGAATGGAGGGAGTACTTAGTAAAACTGCTAAGATCATGCAAACACCCTATTTTGCAATTTGATACTTCTTAATATGCTACACATCCAGGGCAGAAGGGTGTGTCCCGTAACAAGACCTGATATATTGAGCTGTTGTTCACATAGTTTCCAGAACTTCGGAACCATATGTGGCTGTGGGAGATAACCCAAACTCTCCAGTCTTGTTGAAGAATAGTTTGACTTCTTAAACAAGCACCACATGTGTGCAGTAATGATGCAAACCTAAAAACAAAACAAACTAAGAAGTTAATTAGTCCAATCTAATGTAACCATGGAGATATACCAACATGTTCCTGATATTTTTTAGGTTCAGAATTCAGAAGACTTACTCTGCGCGAAAGAGTAGTGGTGCTCCTCTCTTTCCGGTAAGTGGGAAGTACCGCTAAATAATAATAGAGTTGATCAAAAAGTGCGCTTTGCTTTGATAAAAGTTCATCAATACATGTTTCAGATGGGTTTTCACTATCAATTGCATCAAGAGACCAAGCTACTTGAAGGTACATATTGAGGAGGAGAAAGATCTTCACCTAAAATTCATGAAAACATCAGCTCAATATGCTATCAATTCTGCAGATATGAGCGCTAATCATCGAAAGAAAAATGTTCAAACCTCATTATCAATATCTCTAAGATGAACAATGATTCCGTACATGTCCTCAAATAAACTATCATTCTTAACATGTTTGGACAGCTGCAGTTCATAAAGCCGCTTCAAATTAACCAAGAGGGAGTATTCATCATCACCTGCCTGTAATGACAATTGTAACGTATTATCCTCATTACCTTAGTTCAGGAAAAAAAAAACAGCACGAATAATGTGTACCTCTACTTCCTTCATTGTAGTTCTAACTTTCGAGACCAACTCATCTTCAAGATTCTTAAGTTTATTTTCAGCATATTCTTTAAGATCAGCCTGGCACTCAATGCAACAGAAAGTAATTGCCTTGATGCAAGATCTCAGTGGGCCCTGCTCACCATGTTTGAAGAAGGCATCAATAATGAGATCAATGGCTGTCTTGAAATGCTGAACCAACATATTCATGAAATTATTAGCGACAAGTTCAGCAGAAAGCATAAACAGAAGGAAAAAATATTAGCTTCTGACACTGACCTTCTCCTGCTTTTTGTATGAATACAACTCAAGTTTCAAAAGAGTCATCATATCAACTGGGGGCGATATCTTAGCTTTGTCATATATGAATTTTCTTAAAAGCTGTGGATGCCTTGTCCATAAGGCACTTGTAATTTCACGCCTGCTATTTTCCAATATTTCCTGTAAATACTTTTATGTTTGAGTAATAGCAATAAAAACATTTAACAAAGTCAAGCGTAAATTGATTTTAAAAAAATATCGATGACATGAGCAAAATATTTAACCAGGAGTTGATCAAGAAGAATCTGAAAATAACACAAGATACAAATGCAGCCTTCAAGGGGAAAGTACACTACAGAAAGTAAAACAGATCCGTAGGATCGAAATACTTTTGACTAAAAATGGTTTCCACAAGATCAGAAGAATAGAGGATTGTATTCAATAAATCAGTAAATATGTTTGCCATTTAGCAGTTTACTGATTCAGAGATGCCTACCCATTCAGATACATTACATTCCAACAGGCTAGTTTTAGCAGTTACAGCAGTAACAAAGGCTGTTCAAAGAGTTAAGCCAACCCAACAACCCAGACTGAACCGGACCAGATTGTTTATGCTGGTTACTATGGGTTGGGGTTAGTTAGTAGCAGAAACTGTCAATATACACCTAAGGGTGGCATGTTCAACCAAAATTATAGTGACCCAAACAGTCAATATACACCGAGGGGTGGCATGTTCATCCAAAATTACAGTGACCCTGGCACCCTGCACCCAGCATACATATCGGTCCATCTGCACCTAGAAGCAGACCAAACCCAGCACAGATGACATATACACAACCAAACTAGGTTACCCAGCAATGTTTTTTAGGCGGTAAGGCGAGGCATGGCGACTGACTACCGCCTTACGCTTAAGCGACTAAGGCGCAAGGCGAGGCGACGCCTTAACAGCTTAAGGGAATTGGAAAAAGCATCTTAGAGTGGTAGATGATGATAATAAGAAAGGAGAAGGAGCAAGTAGTCTGGCCCAGCCCACCAGGCAGCCCATATAACACTCACACCTTGACCTAAATCTCTCGAACTCTCAATCCTCACTCCAGCGTCACTGCACATCTCCCTCTCCCTCGTTCTCCACTACCGCTCCGCCTCCGCCTCCAAGCCTCCACCCTCTGTGTCTCTTGTTTCGCTCTCTCCAGATATGCTGCTCCTGCTTGCTTGATGGACAAACAGAAGGGCCTTGGACGGTGCAGCACGATGGAGGAACAGAGGAGGCAGGATGTTGCAGGTCAGCAGCGGCGATTGGGGGAAGATGGCCGTGGCCCGCACGGCTCGGCAGCGGGCGTGCAAAAACCTCTCCCTCTCCCCCCCCCTCCTCCCCCCTCTCCAGCGCGCTTTCTTTCGCCCGCGCACTCCTCTCTCAGTTTTCCCCAACGTTTCCAATCCTTCTCAAGCGTTTTCCAACCGCACAAAATAGAGGCCTCCCCGTACGGCGCCCGCCATGCGCGATTTGGCCCAGATCTGACGTCAATGACGACTTCTGGATGCCATGGCTGTAAGGCGGACGCCATAATAATCTAAGGTGAATCGTCTGCTATGGCGTCCCACGTAGAGCGCCTTGGTGCTTAAACAACGACAAAGCGACGCCTTGAAAACATTGTTACCCAGAACTACTTAAAAGTAGCCAGGTAGAGGTAAGGAACACTAAGAGATGTCTTGAAGCAGAAAATTAGCTTATACAACTAATATTACCTACATAATCATTTACATATTCAAACAGGATATTTAATGCGGAACTAAATAGAAGACATTGTCAGCATTTAACAAAATTAAAGTATTTTCTGAAAGGAATGCTTGAAGATCTATAACATCTCCAAAGCTGCAACTGGAATAAACAACACTAATGAGGCAATGCACAAAAGATCAAGAAGACAAGAATAGAACTAATGTTAGCAAGTCATCGAGTCGATACTAATTGCAATGGGACGGACCAGGCGACTAGTCGCAATTAGTCATCGGCCAGGGCAACCAGTCATCCCCAAGTCATCCTTGTATATACCAGGACTAACATACCAAATATATACTATTTGTTCTAGAGTATAAATCAAGCATGAAGATAACTCAATGGGGGTGGCAGCATGCATTTTGAATTTTAGGATTGGAGGTGTATGGTTTCTGTGCTTCTTGATGAAAATCCTTCAATTGAGCTTACTGACATGGATAGAACAAATTTAGTTCGCATATATGGTTTCTGAAAGCAGGATGCGAACTTGATGTGTTCCATCCATGTCAGTAAGCTCAATTGCAGGATTTATATCAAGAAGCACAGAAACCATACACTTCCAATCCTAAACATCAAAATATTTCAGTTGCATCAGGAATAAATGATAATTCTTTCAAGGATAAAGTTAATCAAATTTGTAGAGCTTACTTTCACTGCCTTCATGTCATCCCAAATATCTTCAATGACGTATGAACTGAGGACTGGGACATCTGAAAATTCCCTAAGGATTTGCAGCATTTGACCAATATGGACCTCAGAAGGATCATTTCTCCCATCTGGAATAAGAATATAACTAATAACTGACTAAGCAGTTTGATACAACCCAACTTTGGTATAGAAAGCTTGCAGAAGAAAGTACCTCTAGCTCTGGGATGAGAGATCTTGATGTTCTGTCGTATTAGGTGATCATAAACTAACTCACCAATCGCATGCCTAATCATTGGACGCTCATCAATAAGCAGATCATATAGTGGGCCCAAATCATCATCACTCAACAGTTGATGCCTGGAAAATAAAGAACATATTTCATTTGTTTTGAGAACAAAAACACTGTGTTCTCATAGTACCTAGTGACTAGTGTAAGATGACTAAAGGACTTATGAATGTGCAGGCAATAATCAGCGAACTAGATAAGAGGGGGACAAAAGAGTATATCTTGCAAAAACATACCTCAGCAATTGTTTGATCAACCCTATAGCTGACACAGCTACTGAAACATCAATATCATCAACAAGCTGGATTATCCTAGTATAAAACCTCTCAGTATGGAGACCAATAGAAGGTATGTTATCATCCACTTCATAAAGACTTTGCAAGGCAAGAATTGAAGTCCTCCGAACTCCTGCATTCTACATCGATGGAATGTGCAAAATAGTCTTCATTATCACAGACGCATAGAAGTTTTAGTATAGTATGCTAAAATCACAAATGAACTTAATATCTGTTACCTTGTCATTTAGTGCCCACCCAAGATACTTCAAATATATATCTTGCAAAAAGAGTGATGGATAAGAGACAACCCAAATACCTAGAGATCTGATGCAGGACATCTGGATCTCAGGATCAACATCACGATAACAGTTAATGAATAACCTACATGTGAGAAATAGAAAGTCAGCAGCCACTAAAACCAACATAAATGCAGATACTTCTTTGAAAGGAAGAAGCAAGAGATTTGCCTATTTTATATATACTAGCAAATATACCCGTGTGTTCGAAGGCCTTTCTTTTATTCTTATTTTCCATATTTGTTTATTTATTGGAACATGATGAGTGGTGCATTCTTACAGTCGAGACACAGATTTATTTAGACTGAACTAACAACCCCAGACACACGATGCAACACCCACATACAGCACCAACAAGGATACTGAGGGCCCAAAGAGATGATGATAAAAAAAACAACACCAACTAACAACAAATTTCCCCAAGCATACAACATGACATGACCATATTGGAACATTAAACACTTTCAACTCTATTTAGGTGAATATGAAATAATTTCAAATGTACTGAGAACAACTATGCGTAGAGTACAATTACGTGTGTTCTGTCCAAGGTCTCACCCGCTGAATATCTTCCGCATCAATTCCTCCAAGTAGGTAATGTTTGCAGCCATCAGGGATAATCTGTTGTTGAGAGATTCAATGAGTGGACCATCACTTTGCTTCTTCATTTCCACATTCAGCTGCCTTTGAGTGGTCTCGCGTTGTCTACCGAGAGTCTTCGCAACAGATATGAATGATGTAACAAGCTGGAGCCCAATCAATGAAGCTACTTGGCGATATACCCTTGGAGGAGCACTAAGATACACCAAGTAATAACTAATAAGCATGTTAAATACATGCATGCAGTGCAATGGTGATGGATGGGGGGGGGAAGGGGGGGGGGCGCAAAATTACCATGACAGAGCAACCACATAGTCTTTGATTTTTTGGAACAAGAGGTCATCAAACAACAGGCCATTCTTACATTCAAGAACAAAGCTATCCCAAAAAGAAACTAGGTTCTGTTTGAAGTTTTGGAGATCCTTATGCTTTGAATTGTAATTGTCTTCTACCAGACCCTAATTTTTAGTTAAGGTATCACAAATTCGCTCCAAAGAAAACATACATGTTAGTTTGAGCAGAGAGCAACACAAATGATATAGTGAATATGAATATTGGACAATCCGCAAGATTAGAAACGATGATTCTCTGCACTCTTCTGAACCTGTAACAGAAGGATACTTTCCTAGCCTGGTCAACAAGAGACACCACAATGTCATCCACATCAGACTCGCGAAGGTAGTCTGGATAAATCTCATGCTTGGCGCCACAAGCCTGCCATAGTATGATTCATAGGTTTATCAACTAATGCAGCAGGAGAAGCAAGACACCACAAAAAAAAAAAAATCAGTGCTAGTACCTTAAATAGCATTGTTAAAATCTGGAACGTAACCAAATTTTTCTTTGATTCGTAATCCTCAACCAGCCTTTTGACAGCATGGCTGATCAGCCTGCCATTATGTTTGATAATATCTGCAAGTTACTACATACGAATTAGAAATCCCATACCGATGAAAGATGGTATATTACTATATTTACTAAAAGAGGTTTAATTCAGGCATGTTCCAATAAGTAATATCCCTTAAAACACTGAAATGGTGACCAGTAAAGTGGTCAGCTGAATCCTTCTTCCTACAATGTCTTGGTTATCATGTGTATGTGGGACATGGCAGAACTTAGGACAAGGGCTACCATATTGGTTGGGATTGCCAACATCATCATAAATCCTAACTCTAATGCTTTCCACCATTCTCTACCAGGAACCTATATTCTTCATACAGTAAGGATAAGGATTTATTTTTCATAAGGATAAGATGAATCGCACATTCAAAAGGTTTTCATTAATTTCTATTTTTACTAATGAAGGTGGGTACTTGACAAGATCGTTAGTGTCTATGAAAAGTTATACTGGAATCAAGATGGTACAAATTGATAGTTTCTTTTTCCATCCAGCAACCTAGCTTTGCCTGGCAAATCGGACCCAAATCCCACAACAAAATTTCCCAAAAAACCAACTAGGCATCACATAATCAGACATCACCAAGCTAAATTAATCCAAGCACAGGCCAACCAGATGAACCATTTACCACCCAGAGGCAACAAGGCAACAGTTTCTCGTGCACATCAGAAACCACTGCGCAGGCACAAAAACGATGCCGAACTGGAGCACAGCAGCAGGGCGTCCAGCAGCTAAACTAAACCCCAGGAAGTGCGGAGCCGTACGCCGTTTAGCAGAATGGGGGAGAGCGAGCGAGAGAGAGGGATGCACAGGTCACTGACCGATGAGTGGCTGGTCCTCCAAGGACGCGGAGGCGGCGGCGGCGGAAGCCGCGCGCTTCCGCTTGGACTGGGGCGGCGCAAGCCCTTCCGCCTCGGCCACATCCTCGAAGTCCGCGTGGTACTCCTCCCGCGGCCGCGGCGGGCAGCTGCGCTTCTGCAGCACGGATCACCCCCACAAAATAAAACTTAGCAAAACACTTGAAGGAATCGTAGCAAGTATGGGCTCCGGACAGCGCGGCGGAGACTTACCCGGCGGTGGAGGGAGGCGAGCGTCTCCTCCATTGCGG
>JAKNSH010230352.1:0-23554 GCA_027790015.1 Cymbopogon flexuosus | reverse complement strand
TATGACAGAAATCCTGAGCTGGCCAATTTGATCGTTGACAGAGACTTTGCAAGGGAGATGGTGCAGCGGCAGAATGCATGGAGGTGGGTTGTGGCACGGGCGGTAGAAGCTGGCATTAGCACACCAGGAATGACTGCTAGCCTTTCTTACTTTGATACCTACAGATCAAGTCGATTGCCTGCAAACCTGATCCAAGCACAGAGGGATCTTTTTGGTGCACACACCTATGAGCGCATTGACCGTCCAGGTTCATTCCACACGGAATGGACCAAGCTGGCGAGGAGGAGCAATGGTGCAGCCATTTGAGGAATTGGATGGTATTAGCAGTGCTGTTTGCTGCTCTGGGTGATTTCTCTTTGTGGGTTCACTTTAATTTATTTTACTATTGTTGTCTTTATGCTTCTAGATCCAAGTTGTGTACTTTGAATAATGCTGTATGGTTGGCAAGTGAAGAACATTGTGTAGCTTCAGTTTTACTGTGATACTATTAATTTTGGTATTCTGTCACTATGATGCCTCTCATCCCAATCTTGTTTCTTTTAAGAGTTATCTGAAATGTGTTGAAATTGCTACTAAGAGTAGTGAGTTTTGCATCATAGCCTCTCAAATCAATGGTGTCTTTGAAGAATCGTATGCCATGTGTAGAAATAACTACTACAGTTGTGAGGCTAGTGCCGCAGTATTGAAGGTATCTCATGACTCATATATGTTCCTTAAAAAAAGAGTCTTATGTCGATAAATGTAGATGCCTGGGGACCAACTATAAACAAATGATCCTGGCCTGTTTGTTGAAGCGATTTTTAGTGGAAAAAAGTTATTATAGTTTGATGCTTGTAGTTTACTGTGCCAGCTATGCTTATCAGAAATAACTTTCTGAAATATGCATAATAGTACTCACTCTTTGCCAGAAAATAAAGATGCTGCCATTTAATATTTTCTTACAACTAAGCTGGTACCTGAACTCCTGAAGTGGTTGTGTAATTTCTAAGACATCTAATTTGTGAAGTTATAAATTATAATGTCTACTCCTTAAAACACACCAAACCTTTATTTTATTCATTTTGGTTGGTTAGTATAGATAATCATATTTGTTTGATTTTGTGTGCCACTGACACCCTTCCCCAGACCCCGCACCGAGCGGGAGCTCTCTGCACTGGTTACACCCTTTATAATTGGCTAGCATAAATCTATAATATTCTTATATGCATGATTATTTACTTTATATTTGTGGCAGACTTGTCTCAAGTACTCAAGTCAGATACATGTGCTGTTAGTGAGTTTGACATGTTTGCTAGGGCAGGTTTGTTTAATGACGTAAACTACTGCATGACTCTGCTGCAGCTAACTGATCAACTCTAAATGCTTTTGTAACAAAACCATATTCATCTTCTTTTGTTGTAATTTGTAGTTGATTATGATTCTATTTCTATGCTAACAAATAGCTGATTATGATTCTATTTCTATATCAATCAAGTTTTAATAATTATGAGACATATATGGTAGGGATACTGTGCTGTTAATAATATATGGAAATGAATTGCTAGCTCATTGCATTTTCAAGAGCAAAACACTTACGATATGGGGATGATTGGTGTGGTGCAACCATCTAGTAGTAGAATTTCTGATACCATATCATTGTCTGTAAGAACTGGTACTGGCATTTGGACTATTTCTTTATGTATAACTGTGCAACATTGTCAAATCAATTGAGATGCGGATGTTTGTGAGCATGGTTTGCTCAATGAAGGCTGTGGCAATTACTAGTAAATTTGCCTTGTGTTAAATTCTGAAAATTAACCATCACACTACTGAACCTAATAACCTATCATGTAAAACCTGCTGGCTGCTTCAAGCCTTGAACCATTTCTTATGTAGATTAATCTATCATGGTTTTGTCACTTTAGTATTCCTCAGAATTTTCTGAGGCCCTACCATCTGTTAATTTCATGGGGCTAAGTCATTTGCCATTTAATGTAGCAGAACATTTGGTATTTTTCATTTGTTAATAGCTCAGTGTTTATCTAAATTTTCATGTGAAGCTTGATCTTGAATAGAATGAGAGCTGATTATTATGTTTGCTTATATTCAGATGAACTTCCACTGCATGTCAATTTTGAGGGTCAAAAACTGTCCATTCTGTTAATTGGAGGTTACTCTGTTGGGCCAATGGGCCATCATTCCAGACAGGTCCAAGTTGGGCCAATGGGCCTTTAAACTACATTTATGAATTATGATTCAAGTTACTCTGTTTGTTGAGCTGTGGTTCATATAAATGTCATTAGATGCATTATGCAAGGAACATTGTCTGTTCATTCAGCCATATAATTTTAATTTTGATCACAATTGAGAACCTTGTGATGGTCAGCAAATGTTGTGACCAAATTCTTTTTATTATTTAACCTTCCTGAGTGTTATCTACTGTTTCCTCCAACTAATATAGACCAACCAAGTACATTAGCTATAATTTCCATATTTAACAAGAGTTTTTGATATTGGTTTTAATTTGTGGTGGTCAACTAATGTATGCCAACCAAGTGTTGTGATTCATTCTTTCTTGATGCTATATCTAGTTTTGTTGTTCATTAATGAAATAATAACAGATGTATGTATTTGGCAACTTGCGTTCCAGAGTAAACATGTAAGTGTTAACTCACTGTCTTGCACATAAAGTTTCATTGATCCTCTCTCCCTCCCTCTGTGTGAAAAAGATCCCTATATCTCTGCCTATTGAGTTTGTTCCTTGATAATCTTGATCATATTCTGGAGCTGGATTTGATGATTCCTGTATATCTTCCAGTTTAGCAGTTGGAAAGCTGCCATGCTATGATTATAATTGAATAATAACTGCATGAGTAGGTCTATGTGTTCATTGGGAACAATGTGCCAAGGTCACATCATTTTGTATCGAATTTCCACAGGAAGGTTAATATTTGGTTATTAGTCACTATAGTAGCTTTTTTTCGTGATGTTTAACTGTTGCTTCAATAATTCTGCATTCTTTATAGGTATTATCACCTTTCTGCTCTCATCTCTACCTGTACTGCTACTGAAAAGATCTCCCATGCACAGCAAACTTATACTACACTTAATCTAATATGATGTTTTTATGAGATTCCATTAGGTATTACATCTGCTCTGACTATTATAGATCTGATTTTTTTTTTCTTGAACACGCAGCAGAGTTGCCTATCATTTATTAAAAAAGGATAAAAGGTTAAAGAATCCCGGTTACACCAACATCCACATACCCAAAGGATCACAATATTAGATATGTGCCCTTTTATCTTAGATCTGACAAAAATGTTAAAGCTGTTTATGTGCTGTCTTTTTCTAAAATTTGGTTGCATTTCAGGTGATAATTGAATAATTGTTAATTGATGCTTTCTAGCAAATTCTGCTGCCCAAATCACGTATTGCTTCCCTTGGTAAAGTAAGTTTAATCTTTGATATAGTTAATTTACATGTAGCTTGAAGTAAATAAAATAATGAATGACCTGATCTATTTGAACTGAAACACAAAGCACATATACAGTTCTGAGTATAGCCATGAGAGTTTAATGTAGTTTATTTATAGAAGCACTGCTATAAGAAAACATTTGTTGTCAACTACTCCGATTCAATCATAGAGGCGTGTGATAACTTTATTTATTTTGTATGACACAGCAAATGTTGGGTGAAGTAAAGAAGTTGTCATCGGTTGGTTGGCCTAAGATAGATATGCAAGATAGCGGTGATGGTTACATCAGACATATCAACTCCACTCTAGGTTGCCTGCATGTTAACAGCTAACAAATGAATTCTAATCTGCTTGTTATTGGTGATTTGCATTTTTTGTTAACCAAAAATTATAATTGGAAAATATATTGGCGTGATTCACTTCTGGATCACAATTAGTGGAGAAGCTAGTTCCCTGCCCACTTCTGGGTATTTGCCATGTTGCCATTCCTAAGCTGTGGGCTGAGACCTAGGGTCATCTGCTTGTGCCTGCGCGTGTAGTGTTGGTTTAGAGGGCTGGGAAAAGTGATAGGCATATATGCGGTAGTAATAGCAATGCATCGTATTTGGTTTTCTCCATTTCGGACCAGATCTAATGCTCTCTTGATGCATAGGCTTCATTTAAAAGGCTTCATTTAAAGATCTTTCCGATGATACTAATTACTTAGCATAAATATTTATATATTTTAATATATAATTGCCGGCATTTTAAAAATATTGACTTCTCGAAAAACGAGAATGACATCTATTTAGGGACGGAGAGAGTAGACATGGTGTATATAAACAAACAGATGTAATACTTCGCTTCTTTGGCCTATTTTGGTGTCCAGCTGTTACAGTATCCCCTTAAATTAGAAGTCAGCCCTCTATAGCTAGAATATCACCGTGTCCACAATTACTCGGAAATATCCAAGCAGGGAATCATAAATCTTTGGACCCCGTACACACTATGTGGAACGTTCACCAAAATGACAGGATAGGAAAGGAAGGTTCGGCTGAAGTTTGTACTATTTGTTTCGCCGGTCTGATCTTTTGCAGAAATGTACGACATCTAGAGCTCAGTGTTGACCTGCCACTACGTGTGCCACACAAGCAGGATTGGGAAGGTAACGCTGACACGGCGCGACAGATCGATGAGGAACGTGGAACAGCTGACGTGGAAGAAAAAGTGCTCGGTATCTCTCGCTTTTCTCTTCGCATCCATCATCCATGATGAAAGTTTTGGATAATGTGGTGCTACGCTGGGTCGACGTGGACGCAGCAAATCGCACACGCACCCTTCAGCCGTTCTCTATCAGCGATCGCCATCGACCCTGAAAGAAAGCCGTCAACAGCAGCGTCACCCGAAAATCATCAGCCTGAATTCCTTAAGCAGACCGAGAGGGGTCTAGGCTTAAAGTTCGCCAGCTACAGGATTTATACATATGTTAGATACACACGCCGCATGATTTATATATGTTAGATACACGCATTGACGCGAGGGATACGGCCAGCCGAACATCTATCTACGTATACGAGGCCCGTAGGCCGTAGCAGGTAGACCACGGCGTCGCACCGCACAGCTAGCGCCGAACATCGATACACCATGCACAGTTCATCACGGAAGGTTTTTGATCGATGCACGTACTATCACCGCTGACCAGGACTCCAGGAGAACCTCCCGACGACGGCGCGGCAGCGTGACAGCGAGACTGCGAGAGCGGCAGCGTTTTCTTCCACAAAGCGCCACCTCAGCGGCGAACCGATCCGTCCCTCTGCGACGGCGACTCGCCGGAACGGGACGGTGATGTGAGCAGCAGAGGATAGCGTGCGGCGAGATGTTACGGCTATGGCGATTATTTGCCCGCGCAGGCATGTGTGTGTGTGTGTGTTCCGTGCTTGCCAAAAGACACGCGCGCGGTGAACTGGGGTCCTTGGGTGTGACCGTGTGAGGATAAGGCGCGCAGATGTGTGAGGGGCTGCGGTGGTTTGCGCGCGGCTGGCCGGGCGAGAAGGCAAAGGAGGGGAGTCGATGCCGGACACATCGAGAGGGACAGTACAGGGAGAAGAGAGACTGACCGGCGGAGATAACAGATAAGATGGGTGCCGCGGTGTCGCCGGATAGCTGGCAAGCGCCGGCCGGACGCAGCCTCGAACCTGGTCCTGGTACAGAAGCCAGGCACGTCGTCCATGTGGCCTAGGCCGGGCTCTCGAGGGACCAGGAGGGATATTTTTGTTGTTGCTGTGGTTAATATAATAAGCAGATTATTACACGGTTAGAAATTCACTGCTAGACTCTTCAAAAAAAAAAATATGATAGTAACCTAACCTACATACATGCAGAAATATTGAAAATATCTACTTTTATTATATCCTATAGTGTTGAGCTAAAAGATTGTGCTTCGGCTCAAGCTGGTGAACAGTGGCGGCAAAGTTGGAGCTATGGTGAGACTGAGGTGAAAATATCTCCTAGAGGGGTGGTGGTGGGTTGTCAATCAAAAAGGAAAAAGTGGTGGTGGGGCATTGGGTTGGAGATGAAATTAGCTATGACCACGGATCAAGACATAAGAATGTCTTTAAAACGGATGGAATACAGGAGAAAAAAAGAACGAGAAATCCAATTCTGCCCCATTATATTTACACGAGCTCTTATTGAACTTTTAGCCCTTCACAACGATAGTTACTTGCCAACTATTTGTCCTCTTAGAAACGCAATCCTACCACGCACATGAAAGGAACCCAAATTTGACAGATTGATTTGAACTTGAATAGTTCCAATAAAAAATATATGAGAGACCCTGGTTTTGTTTCCACTTGTGAAAAACTTTTTAAGTTTTTGTGTGTATTTATTTATAAATTGTTGCCACGCCCATCTATCTACTATGATAATTAAGCCCTTTGATTTTGAGTATTCATCCAGGTCTTGAATTCCAACAAATGATGTTCAATTCGGTTATTCTTTAGACTAGAAAATCTAGGTCTATAATATTATGTAACATGATACTAGTTCAAGTCAGACACGGGTTAAATGAGACCGGTCCTTGGCTATAAGACAAAAATGTCACTATAAGATTAGTGAAGTGGGTGACGACGTGTTGAAGGGATCTTTTTTTGTTGTTGATGTTATCTTTATTGAGTTTGTCTCGACCCACTGTTCGCTTGTTGGCATCAGCCTTAACCAGCCATTCAACCTTGTTTCTCTTACAATAATCAACATCGGATAGAATCAGCCAGAGCGAATAGAGTGTTACTGCTACGTTATCATAGTTCAGCTTCTAGTACCCATTGAGAAGATGTATGAAATCTATAGATTTGATTTGACTTCCAGATTTCGTAAAGCTGAAACGCTTGTTTCGGGAACGAGCTCGTGCGGCAAACAAAGGGAGCTCGTGCGGCAAACACTCCAGGTGACAGAGCTGCTGGTCATGGGTTCGAGCGCTGCTTGACCCACGATTCCCATCAGGGTTTTCTTCAATTTTTACAGATACACACTCTCTCACGTGGAGACATAAAGGGATAGCGACGTGCCCGCCGCCTACGGAGCCTGTTGGTTTCGGTGATCTCTCTAAGTACGCGATCTTCATATCTACGTATTGTTGTAGGATCTGTTTGTATTCATGGGTATGATTGTGTGTGTTGGGTGTTTGGTGTGTGTTCATAAACAGACGTTGCACCTGTACCTGCAAGAGAGGGGTAAAAAAAAGAAACGCTTGTTTCAATCATCAATTTTGTAAAACCCTTTGGATCCCTCCCGACAGCCCCGATCCGGCTTGCACGGCTGCACCTCCAGCTGTGGCTACAGCTGCCACGGCCCCCGCTCCAATGCCCGCCCGCACGCGGACGACACGGGCGCCCCATCCCTGCGCCGCAACCGCACAGCTAGCACTAGCAGCAGCAATTCACCGGCCATTCTTCACCGGCCGAGAGGCGCACGCCAATTCCACATGTGCGGCGCGTGGGCGGGCGACGGGGAAGCGTCCAGGTCCAGGCCCAGGTCCCATCCGGCGAGATCGGCGCCCACCTCCGTTGCCCACCGTCCGATGCCCCAGCAACAGGAAGGCGCTGGAGCCCCGACGGGGGCCTCCGTTGTCGCGTTGTCCGTGCCGACCCGTACAGAACCCAGGTTGGATTCTGGTGCCGCGTCGCGCCCATCTTTTGCCCGCGCGCAGCCGTCCGTTCGCGTTCGCGTCCGCGTCCGCGTCCGCGTTCGCCCGCGATATTTTCTCATAGCCTGCGTCGCGTCAGTGTCACCATTCGGCACTCACCAGCTTTGCTGCTTTTGGCGTGTGGGCCAGGGTGCCGTCGTGCGCCAGTGGGGCGCGCGATGCACGAACTCGTCCCGCGGCGTTTAGTGGCTGCCAATCACACGGTTAGTGGTGATTTTGGCTTGTTGCTGCCTTTGGGGTCTCAACACAAAATCCGTTTTCCACCTCGTGCACACACTGGTGCTAGGCATGAAATTTGCAGTTAATGGCACTTTGCATTTGGTCCGGGATGTAATTTTTCACTGTTTTGTAGTACCCTCTAAAATAATGACGTCGCAGTCTAAATTACATTTCATTCCAACGAATGATCAAATAAAGAAAACAAAATTACAGTTACTATGGCCATACTAATTTTATATTCCAACTTAGTATGTTGCATCACAAACAAAAATATTGAAACAATTAAATAAAAATAATCCTAATTTTGTCATAATTAATGGTATGAAGACTTTTGGGTGGCCTTTACAACACGGCTGCGTTTTAACTGACCTCGCACGCACTGTCACCACACAAGTCGGCCAGATCACGAGCAGCGTGGGAGACCAGGACGCCCATCCGGATCCTTTCCTTAATTAAAAGCGCCCCAACGCTTTCTCTTCTTTTCCTCGCATTTGCCCGGGCCTCCTCCTGCGGTTGTGTGCTGCTATTTCCACACCTCCCCGTGCGGTGGTGGTGGCCCAACCAAAGGCCATGGGCTTCCAGGTGGCCGCCGTGGCACCGTCGCCGTGCGCGCGCTCCTCGTCGTCGCCCTCGACCTCCTCGCGGCCGCTGCCCGCCTTCCTCGGAGGCGGCGGATGCGCGGGCCTCGCGAGATCCCGAGCAGTCTGGGGAACCGGTGCGATGGTGCGCCGGCCGCACCTGGCTCGGACGCCAGCGAGGTGCGCGCTGAGCGCGAGTTTGGATGGGATGATGGGTGGCGGGGACGCGGAGTTCATGAAGAGGATCGAGGAGCTGGCGGCGGCGGCCGGGGTGCAGCCGGCGGGCGCCGCGGGCTGCGGGTGGCCCGCCAGCGTGGAGCGGAGCGCCAGCAGCGTCGGCCTGCCGCTGTCGCTGCGGATGCTGAAGCGGAAGAAGCAGCATCAGCATCAGCAGCAGCAGGTGGTGGCGGCGGCGCGGCATTCGAATTCGCGGTGGGACGAGGGGGGGCTGCTGCTGGGCTCCGCCGGCGAGTCGGTGGGCCGCGCCTTCTCCTCCATGGTGCTCATCGTGCGGGAGCTGCAGAGCTTCGCGCTGCAGCAGATGCGCGACGCGCTGCTCTGCGACGACCTGCAGGGCGTGCTGGCGCGCGTGCAGGGCGAGATGCACGCCTCCTTCGTCTGGCTCTTCCAGCACATCTTCGCGGGGACGCCGGCGCTCATGGTCTCCCTCATGCTTCTCCTCGCCAACTTCACCGTCCAGTCGATGGGCCACAGCGTCGCCGCTGCGGCCGCCACCATCCCGCCCACTGCGCCTGCCGTCGCCCTGGTGAACACCCAGCGCGCCGCCGAGCCGTCACAGTCACAGCCGCGGTTCGACGCGGCGTCGGTGAAGACGTTCTCCGTCGGCCGGACGGCATCGGTCGGCGGGAACAGCGGGGGTGGCGGCAAGACGCCGCCGCCTGTCGCGGGCGCCACCGGCGACGGCCGGTCGGACGAGTCCCTGTATCGGCTAAGCCGTGTGGCGCCGCAGCAGCCGTCGGCGCCCCCTGGGGCTGCTGAGGTCGCCGCCCAAGACGCCGCGGACGAGCAGGAGCAGGCCATTTGGGAAATGATGCTCGCAGAGGCCTCCAAGATGCAGGCCAGCGCGCGCGCCGAGGAGCTGAGCGACTCGGACGTGCTCAGGAGCCTCGTCGCGCCGGTGGAGGCGGAGCTGGAGACTGAGGACCACGCCGAGCACACGCTGACGCAGCAGAGGTACGAGCAGGCCGTCGCCGCTGAGCCCAACAACTCGCTCATCCTCGCCAACTTCGCGCAGTTCCTCTACCTCGTGCAGAGCGACCACGACCGGTAGGTCCCTTCGTCCACGCCCACACACTGTTCGACGAATTGCCATCGCAGCTGCGGTTGTATTCATCAATGGCTGTCATCTGTTTGCAGGGCGGAGCACTACTTTGAGAGAGCTGTGCGAGCTGAGCCGGCGGACTCGGAGGCGCTGAGCTGGTACGCTACCTTCCTGTGGAAGGCGCGGAACGACCTCGCCGGCGCGGAGGACACGTACCAGGAGGCCATCGCGGCCGACCCCGGGAACGCGCACCACGCCGCGGCGTACGCGCACTTCCTCTGGAACACCGGAGGTGAGGAAACATGCTACCCACTCGATTGACGCGCGCACGCACCGGCACCGCAGTTGCCGCGCCGAGGATCATCGACACGATCCGGCCGGGCGGGCGGCGCAAAAGAACTAAAAAGAATTCAAGAAGTAAAGTTATTGCAGCATGCACGGGGGCGGCGGCGGCGGCGGCGGCGGCCACGCGGCGAGACGCCTAGACCACGACATCACACCGTGCATGGTGATGGCCCCGGCGGGCGGTGGAGTGGAGCTGACACATGATATCGTCCCTTTACTTAGCCTGATTAATTAGAAGAGTGCGTGCGTACGTGTCGTGGGCAGTGGAGTGAGTTGTGATCCAGGAGGACATGGTGGTGGTGGTGCTTCTTCCCCCACTCCGGGAACCCGGCACATGGAACTCGGTTCCCGACGAGCTTGTCGGGGCCAACACCGGCGGCCGGGAGGCATGGACGGCTGGCTGTAGAGATGTGGTAGAGCGCAGTCGTCGAGGGCGACGAGGTGGCATGGATCATGGATGGATGTTTCTAGTGTATAGCAACTCGCGTCCTGTAATTACAGTATGTAGATGTGGGAAAATAATATCTGAATAAGAAGATCGGTAATCCCCGATGCAATCGACCTCGGATCTTGCGTGTTTCTACCCCCAACACTCCTTGGGACTGCTTCCTTGGGTGATCTCAATCTTGCTCTGCGTTTCCAGGTGGAAAGTGAGAATGTCGTCTGCACACCGAGGTCGAATTCACCATTACTGACTCGTTGCATATTTCTGTTGAACAATCAGTGATGAGCTTTGCTACTGAGGAACTGGTAGGTGCGTGTGCGTCTCCCGAACACAAAGATTGATGGTACACGGAAAAGGAGCACAACGTCTCCGAAGCGTACACTGTAGCAGTCTAGCTGCGCACATGTTCTGCAACGGCGCTGACGGGCACATGCTCCATAGCCTCCATGCATGCATTATATTGAGCACGAAACAGATTACGATCGCTAGACTCGTACCAACTACCAAGGCAGGCACGCTATACACTAGCGCATTCTGGCAGCGGCACAACTCGACTAATACTCCGTACCTCCCATGAAGCTCATGGCCGGCCGTCCATACCATGTGCTCGAGCCAGTCTATCGTACACGAAATGGTCCATCGCACAAGAAACGGCCGGCACGCGGCACGGCGGCACCTAGTTCAGCTCGTGCAGAGCAAAGTCCTTCACTGCGCGCAGTTCCAGACGTGGTGGCCACTAGTGCACTGTAGACCCTTCTAGCCTTCTACCGAGCAGCAATAGCCACGTATTACGTAGACATTATCCATCTTCGCTGGAAAAGATATTTACCAGATTTTCACGGGCGTTTCGTGCCACAGTCGTTGTCACCAAACAGCTTTTTTTGACTGTAATATTACACTACACACTGAAGATTGGAGAAGCCCAGCGGCCTCCACGGCGTTGACACGGAACCTACCACGTCGCATTCGTCCACCGACCTGCTCACTGCCCGATATTCTTCGCCGTGCTCCGGATCACGGAAAAGAGTACAAACCGGGGCCGGCCTTCCGCGCGACATACACAGTAGGTTTACAGAGTGCATTATTTATGCGATAAGTTTATCCTGTCAGGCCAGATGCGGTACGGATAATAATGATGCTAATGCACCAGGGGGGCGCGTCCAAAACCCGGCATGGGAGAGAGACGGCGGGTCGGCGGCGTAAGTTGATGACTGATGAGCGATCCCGTTGGCGTGGTTTGCTCGACAGAATGCGGGGTTTTCGACGGTTCGGGTCTTGGCTGTGCACGAACAATGCACATACGTGACGCGACCTGGAGATGGGCCATGCACGGACGTCGGCACGTCGACCATGATGGGGGGCGGCCGGCCGCACACAGGCCTTGCGATGCGCTGCTGGAGCTGGACAAATGCGTTCTGTATGCTTGCGCCTGAACCCATCGACGGGTTTAATGTTCCTCATTGTGTTAGCCCTGTTAGGATTGGATGCGAGCCTGTCTCCGCTGATTGATACGGTGTGCTGCAACAGGGCATCTCGCTATCTAAAACACACTACATATCCTATTTTAGATAGTGAAGCGGGGGAAAAAAAATCCACTCTAGTAACATCTACTGTGATCCCTTACTATTTACCCTTAGCCAGTTCTTAGATCCTTTTATGTATGTGCACAAGCACAAACCGGTAAAATAAAAAAAGAGTTTATGTCAATGTGAAGGCAAATGATCTTAATATGCTAATAATTCATTTTTCTGAGATCATTGAAAATATGTCAAAGGAAAACTTCACCACCTCACAATATTATCTATACGGAGCAACCGGATGAATATGATTGACATGAAGATGATAGGTTGTTTCTAAAAGATGAGATGATATACACCATAGTTTTGACTCTGAGGTAGATGATCTACCCAACTATCCTTCAAAATTCCTTAACACTTCGACACCAAACAGTCTATTGCCATGTGTGTTAATGTTGAAGGTTGACTGCTCGACCATATTATTACTTACATATTAATATTAATTGAAATTTTGAGTATAATTTAGAATCGCTCCATATTTTTTAAATGACATGATTACCTGTTTTAGCTACACATTTCAAGATATAGTGGCCTTGTGTAATAGTGAATGATTGCTACCAACAAAATATTGTGTCACAACATATACTCAAACTTAAATTATCACCCTATTATTTTCCTGTTACAATCCTATTAGGGAACATATCAGGTGCAAACCGGACCGCCTGTGCAAACTTAAAAATTTTGAATTTGGGTCATATGATGTTGATCTAAGGAGGCACATAGAGGAGTGGGAGGGGAGATTTACAAAAGTATGATTAGGAGGGTGCAATTAAGCATAAAATTACCCAGTCCCTTTCGCCCCCTTGGGTCAACATTACGTGGCCTATATTTAAAGTTTCTAAATTTGTACAGGTGATCCGATTTGCACCTAATACATTACCATTCTATTATAAAAGGGTATGCATTACCATTACACATGTTTGTTTGTATTTTGTGTAATCATAGGTGCTCCCTTTATCCTTCAATAAATATATTTCTAGTTTAGGACAGATTAATACGATAAATAAAAGATCATAATACTCTTTGTTAAGAGCACTTCCAATGCAGACTCTACCATAGAGCCTAAGCTATTTATTACCATAAAGATATTATAGACTTTGAGTGTAAATAAGACTTGGAGTCTTGTTTTCTCTCTCTCCGTCTTTAATAAATAAATCGTCGTATCAGCAGAGTGTCCTAATCAGAATAGTTACACATTTAAGGTGATTATTCTAGTTGTGCGGTTATTATAGCATTTAATACGTCCATCCAACTATGAAAACTTTGAAGGATATTTGGGATCGATGAGAAATATGAGAAAATTCTGAGAAAAATAAATGATTTGCTGGATTATTTAGCCTCCTAAAAATTGATTTATTTATAGATAAATTTTTATGATAGAAATCTATTTATTCAGAACAAAAGGACTATTACTCGTTTCCATTTCTATTTTTCACAATAAAGATCACAATCAAAACATTCCAGCTCCGATTACGTGTAATTCGATTTCATTTCCTCTGCGCACTCGCTACGCCTGAACCAAACACCACCAAGTCATCAACCATCTCTCGCCTTGCGGCGTGAAATCCATCCAGTTCGGCTCATAGTTCACAGTCCAGGGCCGTCGCCTCAGCGTGGATTTCTACAATGGCGGAGGACTCCGGCGCCATCCTCCGCCACATCTCCTCCCTCAAGGACATGGTCGACAAGGTCTAGCATCCTCTAATCTCCCCTCTTATGTACACGTGTGGTGCTTCCGTTCTCTCTGCTCGCCGGCTACCCGGCCCCCGGCTGGAGTCCTCCTGGATGAATTCGCCTCGTGTGGGGGTCTGCTGGAATCTCCACCTGTGAATTAATCTGCGTTAGGGTTTGGAATCGACTCGAGCTGCAGAGAAACGGGTTGGGGTCTTGGGGGCAATATTTGAGAGTTCAGAATTCCAGTTGAATCGAGTCCGGCTACATTGCTTGCTGCTGCCTTTTAGCTGTTTTGTACATCTGACATCTCTGCTCCCTGGTGTTACGGGCCGTGATGCCTTTGGTGGATGTTACGAATTGCTTTTCCGTTGAACGCTTGTATCAATTTTCAGCATTCTGATGCAGCTCTAAAATTGAGCTTTCTAATCAACACCTGATTTACCTTGCCTAGGCATGTTTGCTGCACTGAACATTTTTGGTGATTTGATTGGTGTCATGTCATATGCTTTCATTTAGCATTCAAGGGAAGCCTTGTGGGTCACATTACTTTGCTTGTTAATCACACGATTATGTTTTCAATGAATTTTTTTTGGTTCCATCATTAATTTTCTACTAGTTATTTCTGAAGTAACGTGCATCTCATTGTATGGGAATGGGCAATTAAACTACAAATTGCACAGCTTAAAATTGCAGGTGAATGGATGATCAAACTGTTGACTGTCCTGTGTATGGTGCATCTGATTGAGCATGAATCTTCCTCATGCTTTACCTATGTCATCCTGAGTGATTATGTTTTCATGTATAAAACTGAATGATGTTATGCTTTAGAAGGAGAGTCATCTGGTCCTTGCTGTTTTGTGAATACAATGTAACACAGCTGGCGTGGATGATGAGGCCTATGCCTTTATGATGAATCCTGAGTTTAGCACAAGCTACAACAATATCAATGGTATGATGTAAGGGTAACTGATGTGGTGTGTGTTGTATTGTTTCTATGAAAGCAAATGTATACCTTCTTGCTGTGAATTATAGTAATGACTTGCTTGTAAAGAACTGGACTTTCTATTTTCTTGATCCATGTTGAATACTCCCTACGTTTCTTTTTATAAGTCTTGCATGCATATTGGGATACAAATTCAAAATATCTGACCAAAATTTAACCTTAACAATTTTCTGATTTGTGGAATACAACTTTAGTATCATACTATATTGGATTCTTATTTGAGAGCCCTTTGGCTTATATTTTTATAAACGGAGGGAATACATGCTTGTTTTTTATATTCAACTTCTTTTGACACTTACCGTGCTGTAACATGCATTATATCCTCTGAATTAGGTCAATGAAGAGATTGAACAGAACATACAAAAGACCAGGGAAATAGAATCAGAGATAGTGCAGCATTCTGAAACCGAAAAGCACTATCTCAACAAGGAGTCTGAGTTGACAAAAGAAGTATCAGTTACTGAGTTTGAACTCAATGGCCTTATCCAAGTGGCTGGTAACTATTCATGCCCATCTTTGTTCAGTAGCTACATGGTAGTCTTCAGTGACTCAAGTCTTGAAATTTTTCTACTATTGCTGCTATTGTTGACCGGTGACTAGTCTGTGACTTGCTATTATTGTAGCTCAGTGTGGAATTCATAATGTATCTTTCTATTATAAGTTATGATATTCTCTATCACCCTACATACTAATTTGAATTTTAAACTCAACTTGTACGTGAATAAACCAAAACGAAAAATCTTGTTAAGTGGTAGATTGGATCAGTTGGAAGATTGAGAGAGAACACATTAGTTTACAGAATTAGGCGGGCAACTTTCCTGCGTGGGGGGAGTAATTTGGACTTTTTTGGGATGTTATTTATCTTTCTGTTGCATATACCTTGTGGTGAATGATCTTAATATTGGGTTCTTGCTATTATCTTTGGATTTTGTTTCAATAATCTGTTTTCAACTTTTTAAACAGCTGCTGAATCAGATTTACTTAAAGTGGCTGAGGGAAATTTGGAGTTCCAGAAAGTTTCTCAGGATAGGATTCGAAAAAGATTGTCTGATAAGATGTATGGTTTACATTCAAATTTAAGACCTCTCAGGCTTTACTGCGCACAGAATCATCTTGAAATTTGTGCCTTAATATTGGATTATGAAACATTTTCTTGTTTAATCGAAAACCCTTTTGAAGTCTCAGTGTGTAAGATGGACAAGTATGCATCCATGGTTTGAAATTATTGTTGTATGACTCTCACTACAGTGACATATTTTGAAATTATATTTAATTGGAGTGGACTCTATAAACTTACTCTAAAGACCGAGTGCAAATATGTTTGCTTTATTCCCCCTGTCTCAAAATATAAGGCGCGATTTTACTTGGTGCAGTCTTCAAAAACATATTTGACCTATAATTTCTCTTATAATATATAATCTATACGAACAAAATATTGATCATTACTTCATTAGGAAGTATTTCTAAATACAGATCTAATTTAACTAATTTTGTAGTATAAACTTTTCATATGATTAGACTAATTGTTAGTCAGAGATAGCAAAGTTTGAATTTTGAAATACATGCAGGCATTATATTTCAGGATGGAGGGAGTAGTTGTAAGTATTGTCTGACTGTTGATGTTTTGTGTCGTCAGGGAAAAATTCATCGATGAATCTATGGGGTTTCAAGCCAATATGCTCAGAAGTTCGAATGAGGATTTAGTTCTCTTACTGAACGAAAAAAGTTCACTGGAGGATGAAAGTGCGAATCTGAAAATGAAGATAAACACTATACATAGTTCATCTAAGGAATATATTGCAGAGATTCTTGAAGAAGTAAATACAGAAAATTCAGGTTAGTGGTAAAAGTGTTTTTTTTTAAACCTGAAAAGTTACTTCGTTATTTACATTCCAGTTTGTTTTACTGTTGCATTTTGCCAACGTTCTGCTATATGCTAGCTGTATATCTTTCATTTCATTCAATTGTGGCCACCAGCTTCTTAGTCATCTGATAATTTGATTGTGCAATGTTTTGGACTTCTCTGGAATTTCCATGACTTCATCTGTGCCTTTTACTTATATTATAAGACATCTAGGGTGAACTGTGATAACCATCTAAATATATTTGATCTGTTGTCTAGTTATTGTGGCTCAGAATTTGTTGTTTCATGGGACTCAATCACTTATACTACCAATCAACCTTCTTGTCTGAGGAGAGAACAAAAGGTTATTATACTTGTGTCTTATTCTGTGCACAAATCTAGTGAAGTTTATATACCTTCACTAGTTCATAGAGAAAATAGCTGGTTATTTGACTATGAAGTATGAACTGTAGTTATCTTACTTGTTCTCATAAAATTCTGATTTCTTTCGGCTAAGTCGCTAACATCTTCCCAAATCCGAATCCTTCTTGCAACTGAATTTCTCATTTCTTTTTTTTTTCTCTACTCTTGTGTCAAGGCTCACCTGATTTGTTCTCGCAAAAAGTATGGCCAAACTCATTTGACTAAGACGGGTTTGTCAGATTTTCCTTCGAGGGGGCATTATATTATATCCTCTAGTCAGAATATAGATCCTATGCTCACACTGTTGCTTGGATCCTACTTGATCATGACACGAGCCACCATGGTTGTTTATATTATTCAACCTAACATCATGACGTCTAACTAGTACATCTATGGTCTTGAGGAGGTCTTAAGTGGATTTTCTTTCTCTCTATGTAGTCTGAAGGTTTGTAGAAACTCTATCCCTGGCTCCATATTTTACTCAAGATGCTGCTGGCTAATTTGGCAGCTGTGAGGCTCCAGTGGGATTGGGCAAGCCATCTGGGTGACTGGGTGGGCAAAGTGAACTTAGTAAAATGCCATGGATCTGGCAGGCCGATGATTGCACTTGTTCAATGTAGCTGCTTGTCAGATGGCAAGAAGAATGAGGACTCATAGATGTCCTCAGAAGTAGGAAGATACTGGTATGCTTTGATGGTGAAATTGGAGTGCAGAATTTATAGGTCAAGCAAAGAAATGAAACTTTCCAGAGCGGCAAAAAAAGTTACATATTTTTTCAACTATAAATAAACTATATGATGTGTCTACCCACAGTACTCCAAGGTTACTCTACATTTGTTCTGTCAGTAACTTGCCATTCAAACACCTGCAAATTATATTCGGATGTACAATTGACTACCATAATTGATTACCATATATATTCTACCTAAAGTTTAGCCTCGTGTTCTTGACTGCTGCAGTTCTGGAGTCTGAGCTACGGTACATGATTTCGGAATATAAGGATGTACAAAAGGATATAAACAACCTGAAGGTTCTGTTTAGTTCAAGCAATTCATAGTACAGGTTCGTGTCACTTGCAGCTATATTAATCTGGCTTGGCAACTGGCCTTCGAGCAGAGCACCCCTAATTTTTTGTTTGATTGTGATTTCTCTTATTGAGGTAACCTACCTGTAATGACGAAAATGCATACAAGATTGCTACTGACATCAAGATGACTGGAATAACTGCCAAACTCTTTGGCTTGTACAGGCTTAATTTATGGGACCTTAAACAAGAGTCTTCCATGGACAGCGAAGGCTTGAATTTCCATCATTAGACTATTTCGTGTTACTGTTATGTTCTACTTTGACTGTTGGAGTTTAATAATCTAAATAAGAACCTTAGTACTACATGCTTAAGACTTTATCTGTTTCACTTTATTTGCTGGTGCAGCTCATGATCTTGCCTGACAAATCTGCCTGTAAACCTGTGCTTGGTTGAGCTTGGGATTTCTTCCATTTCTAAGTGGCAGGCATGCATGCTTGATTTTGTTTTGAAACTATTGTGAAAATAAGTATGTGGGCAGGCGTTGAACCAAGCACCGGATTTCAACCAAAGCTTGGCGCCTGCTAGCAGTAGCAGCTTGACTGTGCACCTGTGGTGAGTGGTGACCAAACCATGTTCATGTGTTCGGTTCAGTCAGGGTTAGACAACATTTGCCACCTGAAAGCTCCCCTCCACTCCCCGATGAGGCCATGCTCAGTTTGTCTGAATCATGGCGAATCTGAGCCGGCAGAATGCTAGCTGCGTCCCCAATTCTGAAGCGGCGCGGCGGCATCATCATTGAGTGTCGAGAAGATGGTTGTGCATCGATCCCCCAGGTGCAGACAAGAAAAGAAGGGAACAGTCGAAAGCACAACAGCGGCACGCGCCCGGGCACGCCGCGCGCCCGTCAGTCAGCGAGCGTTGGCGAGCGCCGGGTTCGAGTTTCTTCTTGCAGCTTTTCATCAATCAGCCGCTGGACGCGAGGAGAAAGTGCGCCGCTCCGCCGATGCGGTGGGCAGCGGTAACGGAGGAGATTATAGTAAAATCAATGTATCTAAAATGACGTAACAGTTCTTGATCAATAAAGCCCTACCGCTTGATTTGTCAAAAAAAAATTTCTAAAAACTAAAGCTAAAACGTCTGACTGTTTGGATAACGTATAGAGCAGTAAGTTATGGAAAGACAAAATATACGCCAGTGCGGTGCCATTGCGAATCCTCTATCGATTGCAACCAAACACACACAGCAAGCTAGCACCGGTAGCGATGAGCTATCGAAGCAAGTGGTGTTTTACTTTAGATGTGCTATTAATCGGCCATTAGACTCGCCTCTACTAAACGTAGTTGTCTTCAGGTTCGGCGGACGGCGGTCAGCTCTATCTGCCGCCTAATCATTGCAGCTAGGATCGTTAGTGGACTTCCGGCGCTCCCAAGCGCCAAATTCCTATATTTTGCCGATCGTTTCACGCTATGTGCCGGCGGGAGCGCGCACGGGTGGCCTATTCTCGGTCGTCATCGATGACGTGCGTCCGGCGATTGCCGATGGACGTGTTTTGAACAAGTGATTGACGTACTACACTCCATCTATTTCAAATAAGTCATTGCAAAAGTATTAGGAGTCAAAGCATTTTTAACTTTGACCAAAATTATAAAAAAATATAAAAAATTATGACATCTAATAGTTACAAAAAAAATTAAGTAATAATGAACAATCTAATGGTGCATAGTTGTCATCATAAATGTTATTTTCTTATCATATAAATTTGGTCAAACTTGAGATGCTTTGACCCTCCAAAACTTTGGCTTTGTTACGGTACACCTAAATAACTATGAACCATTGATCTAGACGTCGATCAACACATATCATCTCCTAGAGGGTAACAGAAGAAATAGAAAAACAAATCATTTATTAGCTCTAACTAGCAAAAGTATCTGTGCGTTGCAATGGGAGGAAATGAATAGATTTTGACATCTATGTGTTGTTTTGTTTGAAAAGCTATAGTTTATAATTTACAACCACATATTTTTATTATTGCACTCAACATTATGTTAAAAACGTATACGTAAATAACTTTGACTCAATATATTTTCTTCTACTTAAGTAAGCAATTGCATTTTGATTTTTTTTTTTTACTTTTGTCTTCTTTCGCATCCTTGTCTACTAGCTCAGACTCGAAGTCAAAGGCCTCATCCATTGGCACCTAAGGCATCCACTTCGTCCACTTGGAGCCTTGCCAAGGCGGACATGGAACCCTCACGGGCTGATGGTCACATTATCCTAGCGGCCACTGAGCCCTCATGCGGCCATGCGTCGGCAGCTCCACGTAAAGTTGTCCCTAGTGGAGACTTAGTGGCCGCACACCACGACTTGAGAAGCCTAGCCCACGTTGTTGTCCAATGGCGAATCCAGGATGAAGACAAAGGGGGCTAAACAATGGAGGTTTAGGGCTAGAGCTAGAGATCAATGGTGATTTAAGGCTAAGCAACAATAAAATTAATAGAGAAATTAGGGTCAAGAGGGCTGCAACACCCCCTTTGGTTCCGCCCCTCTCGTTGTCTCCTCTCCCTCTCCTCAATTTTGCCACACATCATAATTGCCTTAGTCTGTCCCACGTTGTCGTCTCGTCATCTTGCCTCTCTGTTGCCTGACCTCACCGTCGACTCCGCGCCTTGTTGCCTGACCTCACTGTCGACTCCACGCCTTGCACCACTGACATTCCAGCCTCACCATTTTTCGCATCGCCTCGCCTACGCTGATACGGTGCCTTGTGTATAGGGTTCAGTTGAATTTAACTCAATTTTAATTAATTTATTTATTGAGTGGGAGTGCATCATGTTGGGGTTTGGGCACAAACCAAGGAAAATTATTAAAGATCACCAACTGAGGGTGATTCTATTTGATCCCCTCTCCTTTGCTTTTTGTTCCAAGTTATAAGTTGCTTTCACTTTTTTGTTGATAAATTTTCTATATATATCCAAACATATGTTTATGTCAAGATGCATAGCAAAATGGATGCACCAAAAAGGTCAAAGCGACTTATACTCCCTTTTTTCCAAATTTTATAGTCTTGGTTCTAGAAAAAATATTGAATTAATCATTTGATATTGTTCATTCTATCTGATCCCCTCTCCTATGATGTACTCTCCTATTTACTCTAACGCACAAGGAAACAAATGTTGCAAGCCGCAAGAAAAGTGGTAGCTAGCTGAACTTCATGGAGATGAACTGAGTGGCCAGGGGGGTGAAAAAAAAGAAAAATATGCAAAATACGCACAGCACACGGATACGGCAGGAGGCAACGAAAAATATATGCACGTCACACGGACGCGGCATGAGGCGCAACGAAAAAAAATGCACGTCACACGGACGCGGCAAGAGGCGAGAGTAGGGCGGGGCTTTCAGTGAAAACTACTCGGATTAGGATTAAGTTGGACCAAAAATTAAATTTGTAGACACATGGACGCACGTCGAGCAGGGCAAGACTTTTCACTTTGTATCAGATTCGGATCCCAGTTTTCACGGGGCACACACACAAATTCTTTTGACAAAAGCTTTCCGTATTTTTCGATCAGACACCGAGTCGATCTCTCTGTTGGATGAAAGATTTTTTATGGATAGAAATTTTGGTGGAAATTTTAGTGTTTTGTTATTATTATTATTATTTATTTTATTATTATTACTATTATTAGTACTATTATTATTACTACTACTATTATAAGATACTAGCAAATCTGTCCGTGCATTGCTACGGGTCATAAAATCTATAATACCCCCATTTAAACTATACGTAAGACATTTTGATTTTTCTACAAAGATTGCTTGCTTTTATTATATACATGATCATGATCTATATCTAATATACACCTAGTACTAAAGAGGCAAGATAATCGTGCCGCTACGATTTTTGCCCACATCCATTACAAAGAATTTTATCATTTCCAGAAAATAATAAAGCCAATTAAATATATTTTTGCATTCAAACCTAAACTATTTCCAAATGCATTTAGACTCCATCGCTCTCATCCACTACCTCCATACATCTAGACTCCATCGCTCTCGCCCACCACCTCCATGCTCATGGTGTTCGAGTGTGGCAGGGTTCAATGGGGACCTCAGGGGGGAACCAGACAACCAGTAGCCCGTACCTAAATAACCGGATAAGGCCATCAACCTTTCCAGACGCCAACTCTGCAGAGGTGCGCTCCGACTCAAAGCGCAGGCTATATCATTTGTTGTATATGTATCTTGCGATAAACTTTTACTATATCAATTTCACCAGCCAATAGCACCTTGTTGAATTAGATGCGAAACTCACTTACATATGGTTCGAACGGCTTATAACATCACATATTTTTTATGTGTGGTTGTCATTGCTATTATTAATTTTGCAAAATAGCCATCACATCTTTTTTATTTCAATATTTTATTTTCGTTATTATTTGTTCTATTTTTCTTTTTCTATACGAACTGAGTCTTCAAACGGCTCATAACATTGCGTATTTTTTTATGTGTAGCGAAACTTTCATTGCTTTGCATAATTTTTATGGCTATTATTCATTTTGCAAAATATCCATCGCACCCTTTTGTGTACCTTTTTGTTTTATCATTTTATTTTCTTATTTATTTTATGGACTGGAGCTTTATTTTTTGGAGGGCCGGCCTTCTTTCCGTACGGACTGTGGATGGCGCCGGGCAGTTTTTTTTTTTTACCGAAAAAGCAGCGTCGCAAAGCACCTGACTGTCTCCAACGGAGCACTCAAAGCGTGACCCAAACACATTTTTGGTGGTGCACAGTGTTTTTGGTAATAAAAACACTCTTCAACAGCAGATGCAATTAGAACACTCATTTTGGGTATGAACTGAGCCGGAACCCAAAGATGCGTCCTCTGTTGCCCACGACGCAAAACTCCTGCGCGGCAGTGGTGGGACCAAATGTCGGGGTGGAGCCAATGAGGTGACCGCAGAGGAGCAGAACGTGCCACTGCCTGCTCCTTTTCGCATGGGTTGTTGGAGACCGTAGTGTTTGGGTGTGTGATTTTTATGTGCTGATTTTTATGTGCTTCGTGACCCAAATGAAGAGATGGTCTCATATATGCGTTTTGATTGTTGGAGATAGCCTGACCGCCGGCCTTATCTGAGCCGTTGATGGACTGGTGGTCCCCACTTTCTTTTTTATTTTCCCATCGTCTCTCTCCCAGAACTGACTACCGCTCGCACAGCACCGTGGCGGCGGCGCCTCATCCACATCGGCGTCGTTCCTCCGCCGGAGTTGGCGCCACCGGAGCTCGCGCTCTCGGATCCCGCGCCTCCGGAGCCCCCGTCTTCCGCGCGACTGCACCATCAGAGCTCGTCTTGTACGCGTCGCTCGCCCCACCGGAGTTCTCGGGAGCGACCATTGTGCTTCTCCTCCCCCCCCCCCCCCCCCCCCCCCCCCCCCGCGCCTCTCGCGGCCTGCCCCCCCCCCCGGCCCCCCCCCGCCCGGGGCGCGGCCGGCGGCCGGG
>JAKNSH010230207.1:0-10527 GCA_027790015.1 Cymbopogon flexuosus | reverse complement strand
AATTATTTGTTCGGTAGATCGATCTCTTTACTTACTACTATGATTAACAATCGGATCGAAAATTCAGGGAAGAGGAACGAATCGGGATGAATCCGTTGCGTATACAAGGCCCGCTCCTGGTTGATGCGCGAGGCCATGTTTTTTTGCAACATCCACAAGCGATTCGCTTCGATTTCGTTCTTCTGTTCTTGCGACGGATCAACGCGCTGATGTTCCTGCGCTGCAATGGCTCCTTCGCTCGTTAATCTGTTGTATTCTGTTGTATTCTGTTGTCAATAATCGGTTGTAGTCAAGGATGCGATTTCTTCCATTCAAAATCTTGTGTGCGCTAAGTTGAAAATCTTCGTATTTTGACTCCTGTTTGTCTGATTTACTCTCTGTGCTTTGACGCCCGTTAATCTAGCTTGTTCGACTATTGACCGTTTCTTTGATTTCTTGTTTGCGACAGAGTTCCCGAAGCAAAACGATCTGATGAGATTCTTCAAGGGGAGCAAGGTGGAGGTACTGCAGGAGGCGGAGGTGCCATTTGGTTCTTGGAGGCCTGGTGAGATCATCTCCGGCAATGGACACACCTACTTGGTGCGATATGATGAAAGCCCCGTTGACTCTAGTGCGGCTGTTGAAAGGGTGCCAAGAAGGTTGATGAGGCCTTGCCCTCCTGCAGATGAACCTGTACACTGGAGTTTGGGTAGTATTCTTGAGGCCTTTGACAGCTACTCGTGGAAGGTTGCCGAGGTGGTGAGAGTGCTTGCAAAGAATCAATATCTAGTCAGGCTCCTCGGGTCTTCTCTGGAGTTGAGTGCAAATGCATCGGATCTTCGATTGAGGAAGCTTTGGCTAGATGACAGATGGGTTCTGACGCAGAAGGTAATGCTTTGTTGCTTCAATTCTTACTGTTGTATTTTCAATAAAAATCTAATACCATAATAATTTTGAGGTTCTTTGATGTTCAATCATGAGTAGTTAGATTTGTTTCAAGTATTAATGGCCTAATGGGAATGCACTAGATCCTAATGAGACTTGTGTTTCTATCATTTTCAGTATTCCGCAAGATGCTTGCATGGTGGTGCATTCAGAGGTCGATCAAAAGATGGAAATTTAGACCATAAGTTCAGAATGGACAGGCATATTCAACTTGAGAACCAGAATGCTTTGAAGGGTGATACATCTAGAGGCATCAAGAGAAAATCATCTGCTTTATCAACACATCATCAATGCAGTGAAATTACTAAGAGATTCCGAACACCAAATAGAGATGGAAGGCACTCAAAGCTGGCTGATAGAGGTTTTTTCCCTTTGGCTGAAAAGGTAGATGATATTGATTCCCCATGCTTTATGCAGGGTGGGAAATACATGCATGCTAGTCATAAAGGGCATACAACTGAAGAATTTAGTGACACAGAGAGTATCTCATCTTCTGTTGGTAGTTCTAGTCCTAACAGTACCCCCCATAGATCACAGTATTATAATTTGGTTTACCAAAGTGGAGATACCTGTAGTAGAACTGATGATGAAGAAGTTTCTACATCTGAAAGGGAAACATCAGAACATGATAACAATGGATTGAGGGAAGAAACCCATTTGTTGGAAGAAACTCATTTGCTGGAATTACATGCTTATCGTTCAACAATGTTAGCCTTGTATGCTTGTGGGTCAATTAGCTGGGAGCAAGAGGCTTTGTTGACTAACCTAAGGTTAACACTGAACATCTCAACTGATGAACATCTAGCTGAATTGAGGAGTTTGGTTACCAATGCTGTTACTTCTAGATAGCTTTTGTTGTTATTTTCCTGGTGACATTTCATATCTTTCAAATTATTGTAAGTTAGGAAATCCCATTAAGTGTTGAGGTGTTGGAGTGCTTCATGTGTAGAATTTTACTTGTGAAAAGAGTCGGTTGGGAAATTTTGTACTATAGATATCTCAAGATTTCTGAAATTTTGCGACAGTCTCTCAAGTATTAATGTTTTTTATACTGTAACACCTCTGTTTTTTTTTATCTTTGAATTAGCTTGTGTTGATGTTTAACACTGTACTACTCTACCAGTAGTCTTTGTCTCCTTGATTGTGTCTGTGATGATTGATGACTAAACTTGCAAACTTGCAATGTTTTGATCAAAGCATGTACAAGCTCAATTCTCAAAGATATAATATAAGTATGAATATCCTTGAGGAAGTTTAGTTTTGTAAATCACTATCTTTGTAGTGTCAATGCTTTTACTATCTTTGTAGTGTCATGCTATACTTGTCTCAAAAGGTGGTGAAAAACTGTGAGTATGGACTGTGAAATATCTGCATGTCTCCTCTTGACGTGTGTTGCCTTGTGGGCTTTTGTATGTTTTTTTGCTGCTAATTTAGTAGCAGCTGTACATGGGCAGTTCCACTTAGTATTGTTCAATTCTGCAACAGCAAAAGTTTGGGGAAAGGAAATCTGATATTTCTCATGAACTTTCCAGGGCCAAGGTTGGAGGCTTTTAAAGCATCCTTCCATAGGTTCTTGTAGATGGAGGAGTCTGCCACATGTTTTGCAGTGCCATAGATGTGGCAACATTTCCATTGAACTTCCATTGGTACTAAATTTATTTTCAGCATCATTTTGCTTCTAGGATCATTATATATTTTTTTTCTTCTAGGATAGGATTCTCTTGTGCCTTGCTTTTATAAGTTGCCAAGATACTTCATTGCAACATTTTAATGGATAGTATTTTCCATGTGAGCTGTCATACCTTATGCTCACAAATAATAGAACAAAGGCCTGAGGAGCACTCAGTTTGGTTTACTTAAAATATATAAGTATAATACTAACACAAAAGGGGCCCCGTGTGGCTATTTCTATTTGCTTACCTCAAATTTGTATCAAAGATTTATTTTGGTCTTTTTGTTTGAAATTAATGTCAAACAGGGCCAAGATTGTGGTTCCAGATTAGTACTGGTTGCTGGATAAAAAGGGTCAAACTGGATTGGTTTATGATCCAGAGACAAAAAGGTTATCTGTTTGTTGTGTGATTTTTTCACAGAACAAGCATATTCTCTCTTTGGTAAGTGCTACTGGAACTCTTGGTTGTATTTTTATCCTTTTTTGAGGAAGATTTGAATGATAATGACAAGGTAAAGTAAAATATATTTTGATCACTGATACACATTTTCCCATGTAATAAAGCAACTGACACTCTGACAGTCGGGGGCAAAGCCACCTTGATCTTGCCTGATGCACGGGCACCAAGGTAAGAAAAAAATTACCACTAACAATTTAAGTTTTCACCATGTATTACTACCAGATTACGTATGTCTCCTTAGCAGTGCACCACCATGAATTTAGAGTCTCCCTCGCCCCTGCTGACAGTCTTAGCTGTATTTTCATATTATTTTATGGATTTAAGGTAAACAGCTCTAGAAATATCAGTAACTTAAATTGCAATTTTTACCCTTCAGCTCAAAAACGACAGCACTTTAAGTGGCAATTATAGGTCGCTTGCATAGACTTTACAGATTCAATGTGTTGAAGTTAAGGAATATTAGACATGTTATCCAGTGCAGATTGTTTTGAGTTAAAAGTTATGTAGGTAAATATGGAGTAGGACTAGAACTTTAGGGCTGTTTGTTTTGTATTAAAAGTTTTTTTGAAAGATCCGGAACCAGGCCGGCATATATTAATAAGGAGAGTAGAGATTTTGTATTAAAAGTTATGTAGGTAAATATGGAGTAACTTAGGGGTTGTTTGGTACCTTTGCTGGCTACTAGTGGACACGCCAAGGACTCAGAGCACGCAGCTTAATTGGTTGTCCATCAAGTACATACTGATTTACATGTTAACATTTTCCTTGCTGCTGTGAGTGAGCCAATTTGGCTCGCCAGGACAGACAAGATCCTCGTGGTCTGTGCAAGCCAAGCAAGGGGAGGTGGCTGAGAAACCAAGCAGCTGCTCCTTGATACCTCAACCATGTTATGCTTATGGGTATTCACGTAAGAAATCTTGCATCAACACAAGGGTGCTGTTCCATTTATGCCTACACATTATGGCTATTATCATACTTTTGCAATGTTTGTTAGATAATGGAATAATAATATCCCAGATGCTCTTGAAGTATATTTGAAGATCTTTGTAAATGAACACATCCATAATGACTTTGTGTTCCACGTTTTGCTTTACATGTTTTGTGTTGAGTACTTAGATGTTTTAAGAACTGTTTACTGCTTATTTTATTAAGAAAATACTGTTTGCTGCATAGTCATATACCCATGCTTAAATAGAATATACTCCATGCATAAATGAAGTATTAGACAACTGGGGAAAATGTTTACAGTGCAATTTAATACGTCTATTTAGAAATTGTTTCAGATTCTCATGTGCAGATTGTTGCTTCTATTATCTCCCAATTGCAGACAGATATTCATTCTGGGTTATGTAGTACTAGTTTGTTTACAAGATTTTAATAATCATGTGGTTATTGCAAAGGGCAATCATGAACAATTTTTGGGTTGAGTTTTCAATGTGCATTCAGCGTAAGTTCATTTTGGCTCATAGATAAGTTGATGCACACTGCAATTCTGCAATCAGAAGTTGTTATCTGTTTATTAAAAGAAGTGATTCAGGTGAAATGGTGTGAAACTCGAACAACCCAAACGGTCTTAAAGAGGAGATATAGTATATGCCCTCCCCTATCTGATGTTTTGTTCTTGGAGAAATTGTTTCATTTTCAATGCAATATATTACCTGGTAGGAATTTTGTGAAAACATACAAATGTTCCCTAGTTCAGGACTTGCAGCAAGTTTCCATGTACACACAAACTGTTGGGATTACACGGTCCCTTGCATCAAGGAAAACTTGCAGTTGCAGGTATGTATGTACAGTAATTTGCCAGTCGTCTTGTACATATGATGCATAGCTTTTTATCTGTTCTAGTGTTTTGTAATCCAGATATTGTAGCTGGTGTTCTTCATGAAATATGCGCCAGTAGTGGGTCAGCGAGACTAGGAGGCTTATTTGTGCTAAAGCCAGCTGCCCTTCAATTTGTTTCATGGGTTTACTATGTAATTTACTTAAGTTTGATGCTTGTGCAGTTGAAGGAACATGTTTGAAATGCAATGGATAGGCAATCACATTTTTTTTCAGAAGTGGTAGGTCCTGGTGATTCTGATGAGCAAGCAAGGAGCTTAATTCAAGTACAAATGAAAAGTTTCTCCATGGTGTAGGACGATGTACCCTTGTTCTCTTTACTTCCCATTGAACTTAATGCTGTTCTTGTGTGTTTGGAAATTCATGTACCTTTTTTTTATAACCATGTACCTTGTTATTGGCATTAGAAAATATGCTGATACTGTTGGCTTCGTGTTTGACAATAAGTGTTGTATTGTTTCTGTGTTCACCTACAGTTTTTTGTTCAATCTTTGCCTGCGACAAGGAGAACATTTACGATAGTGTAAAGCAGTAACAGCAAGATGGCCGTCAGATCGTAATAGTAAATCATTGAGATTTCAGTATGCCAGTTTTTGAAGTTGAATGGGTGCAAACTCTGTAGGCCTGAGCTAGAAGCATACAAGTAATGGGCCCACTGCTCCTAGCTGAGCAGATCTAAACCCACTAGACTTGGTGTACAAAAAGCTTACTTGTGTTCAATCGAAGCATTAGAAGATCACACGGAAGTATGATTTCTAGAGTTCTAGGTGCAACATCATCCATCCTTTTGTCAGTACTCGACCTGATGGAATGACCCAACCACTTGAGCATTCTTCTTGTCTTACATCAAGTGATGATGATCTGTGTTCAATGTCATGAACTGATTGTGTTTCTGCTTTGGATGATGACACTCGTATGATTGCAGCAGAAGACCAAGGATCGGATATGTGAATCAATCTGAATTTCCTTGCAAGGCCAAGGCCAGTAAACGAGCCAAGTCGGAGGGCCTGTTCCGGGAAGGCTCTGCACTGTGCAGCCTGCATGAGATGAATGAACCAAGCCAATTCTACAAGCTGACAATATCCCATTCTCCAGCAGATTCAGAGAAGCAAAGCAGGGGGCCACGCCGGCACGGGCTCCGGCGACAGCGGCTCGACCGGTGACTGTCGGGGACCAGGCTGCCGCTCCGGTCCCGGTGGTGCCCGTCCGCTGCTGCCTGCCGCCACTGCCGCGCCGACGACAAACAACGTCGTCGTCAGCAATCCATAATGATCGGTATGTCGTCGCTGCAGAGTGCAGACCGCAGTGCTGCCACCACCCTAACGAACTCCTCCTTGCTCAGTGCTGACCCGTGCCGCATTTGCAGTTGCAGTTGCAGTGCGTTATGGGCCTGAGATGGCTGCTGATGCTCTGGGCACTACTGAACCAAAAGCATAGTAAAGGCTTTTGTTCTGCACAGCAAGCATTGATGCCAACCATGGCAGAACGGAATGGCAGCGTCAATATCCTTCTGCTGCTCTGCTCTGCTCTGCACATGCAGAGTACACTCCGTCAGTACTGCAGGAATGTGGCTGGCAACGCTGGCCGTTTGTGAGCAGCCAGCAAGCACTGCAGCATCTGTCCAAGGGTTGCTTCTCAACGTAAATTCTCCACCATCAGTCTCTGCACCAACCAGTTTATCATGTTCGGCACTTTGACCGATGGTTTCTGATAAGCCGATTGATGCCGTTTTACTTTTGAAAGATTAACCTCTCCATCTGCCGTTACAGATAACCATTGGCGCGGCGCTTAGCTTTAATGACGAGTCCAGTAGTCCACCATCCTAGGGAGGCGGCGGGCCTATGTCTACATGTAAAATTCTCAGACGTCACGGCGTTTGGGGGTTGCTTGCTTGCTTGAGCTGATGGAATTAACACAAGCAGCCAACTGCATTCATGGGGACACATGCTTTACCACTGGATCAGTGGCAAGGTACGTACGGCACAAGGAAACAAAGAAACTTACGAGGTGTTGCTGTGGTGGACCTGCACTGTTTCTAGCTTTCGTTCCTAGCTAGCTACATCCATGATAAGTTCCACTTCACCGGCCCATTTGGAGCAACTGATGTTTCTGACGAGAGCCTCCTCGCTCGTCCCTATCGTTGCCATGTGCCCGGCCGGCATGTGATGATGGGCATGGAGATAGAGCTCAACACTCTGCTGCCTGCTGCTGTTATGATTACACACTTGATTGGGACCAGATGATCGTTGTAAGCCGTGGCGTTTGTTTTTTTGACACGAAAAAGACTGTGGGGGAGATCCCCACAGTGCGGGTCACTTTTCATTAAAATAAATGACAGGAGTACAGTGTTTACTTACAGAGCTTAACTAAAGGCATATAACCAGACACAGAAAGTGGATCTAACATCCTCTTTCAATCTACAAGATTGAAGTAGACACTGGCTTTTAAAATTACATTTCCAACGTTCAATAGTTGGGGTGTAGCCGTGGCGTTTGTCATCTGACTGACTGATTCTTTGTGAATCTGATCACAGCTGATTGCTTTCGAGGTAGTGTTGATTATGTCACATGCATGATTGTGCTAGAAGAGCTGCTACTCTTTGTTATGATGTTCTTGACTTTCTGTGAATTAAGAAGCTATAGGACTATTGACACTTCTTCAGAAGCGACAGAGTTCCATGGTTGTGCTGGGGCTATGATGCTGACATACAATACAAGGGAGGAATGCTCCTTTAGCAAGGCAATAACTAATGGAGCTCTGGCTTTCAGATTTCAGTTAAGGTCATCAGATCATGTGTCTGCAACGAACCATGTGTATCATCACGCACTAACTGCTCAACCAGCTCTAGTACTCCAAAATATTTTGATGACAATTTACTGATGGCGATGGTTTCCTAATAACAATTGAGAAGTTAATTTAGCCAGCAGGTAAGCGAAGGGTCGTCCATGTTCTTGTGATACCATTGGATCTTTGAATGATTCATCCAACTCATGCTCTCATAGGCGCATAGCTCATTGTGTTTAGCCTCAGAGTATATATAAATGTATAATATTGCCCGTGTGATTAATTTCTTGTCAACGCAGCATGTGTTCCTTGGTGAAAGGTAAGCAAGAATCTAGGCTAAGCTAACCCTAGGGAATCAGTACCAGTAAACAAATCAACTGAACTATATGAGTCATGTTATCAACTAAGTTGTGTTGTACTAGCTAATTGTGCATGTGACCTATTACTGTATTTATATAGTACAACAAGCATTGGAATGGTGTTTTTGATACTGCAACTAAGCAAATAAGTTAAACCATGGTCAACCACCATTTTGTCGGTAAGCCCATGCCAGCTCTTTCCAGCCCCTTTGGTGTAGTACTTAGTGTCACTATGTCAGGACATGTCCTGCCTGCAACTGTTTTTGTTCACTTTCTATCATGTGCTGATGATAACTTAAAGTAAGAACGGTCAAAATAAATACTTGTCCTTGGATCAAGCAGGGCTATTAAAGCTTTAGCTTGTCAGTTCTTTTTAATAGGGAGTAGTCAGTTAGTACCAAGTTGTGCTTATTTTGGTGTGGTTATGAGAGATGAAGAAGCATGCGGTCTCTCCCGCAACAAATATCTCATCATTGTCATTCCCAATGCATCTTCTTAATTCATCCTCATGACTGGACCATGAGCTTCTTTCGCAGATGATTGCGTTTATTGGAATTCAGAATTCAGAACTGGTACCAACTCGGCCCTTAATTGCACATGATGATATGCCACGTCTCGCAAGTTCCACGTCAGAGTCATGGGGCTGCCAGATGATCTAGAGGCAGAAGGGAATGGGGCATCCGCTTGAGAAGTGAGGACAGTTGTTGGTACAAGTTTGTTCTCATCTTCATTCATAACATAATTCAATCCATGGTGGTATGGTATGTGGGTTATTTGACAATAATTCTAGAGGGGATTTTTTTTTCATTCATCCTTGTTTTCAGAGTGATAGCATATATAATCTCATCATTCTGAATATTTCTTTCTTTCATGAGAGTCAGACATGTACTATATTGTTCAGCTTTGCATCTATATATGTTCCATGTTTCAATGATGTAAACCCAAGCTTTAGGATCGAATTGCAACTGTGTGACTATCAAACTAGAATGGAATTAATCATGTGACACTAGCATCAGTCGCATCCTCTTACAGACTTACACAGTAGTTGAACTTTTAAAGGGTGGTGAAGGTAGGCATTGCTTGAGACATCAGAATCAAAAGAGAACCACACAAGTTGGAAATAGCTGCTTGAAGGCACCAAAAAGGATATCTTAGCTCTTCCTAACTGACATGTTTTTCTCCCTGTGATAATACGCAGGAGAGTTGTGTATCATGGAATGAAGGGCTAATCTTAGTCCTTGTACCTAAGTCTTATGAACTCCAGTTGGCCAAGCTTTTCCTTGTTCTGGTGGGTGGGGTGGGGGTCTGGTCGTGTTTTAGTCACAACTTTGTTTGTACTTTGAAAACAAAGGAATGAGGTGTCTACCAGCGTAGGGATGAGAACCCTTTCAGATCACTATGACGAGAGAGCACGTACCTCTAAGATTAGCTGAAATACATTGGGCTTGGCGTGCATTATTTCAGAATTGAGAGTCACATGGCCTCCCTCTATCTTATGGAGTTCCAGAGAGTTGAAGCAAATGCTACATTTAGGAAGCTAAAAAAGAACATGTCCTATTTCTACTGTGCCACATGCCTGTCTAATTCTCTAGAGGACTATGTAACAGTTGAAGTACATGTGACTATGAAATGTTGCCCATCTGGTCCGTGCATGTATAGAGTATATATATAGCAGTTTTTTTCTAACCACCCTAAAACTAGCTAGCTAGTGGTAAAATTATTCTAGCTAGTGGTAAAATTATTGGATGATGATAGCCTCTAGAGGAGGTCCCTGCTGCTTGTTTGATGGCTGTATACATTGCAAGTTACTACAAAGATCTACATGCTGAAAATTAACACTGCTAGTTGCAGTTAATCTGATAGTCATCCGATGGCTTCCTTCTTATAGAAGTGTTGTACTCCTTTTATACCTTGGTCAGTTATCTTGCTTTCTGAGTAGTGCTTAGGTCTTCAGTTGTGATAGTTAGCACTTAGCAGGGTTCAAAATTTCGGGGGTGACCCAAAGAGAACTCCGAAAATTCGTATTACACTGAAGTATATATACCAGTATATGTGTTTTATTGTAAATATATGATTGTGGACTGATATTTTCTATTGTTGCTAAAGTCTCTAAAAAGTTTCAGCTAAATTTCGTGAATTTCAGTAACTCCGGGAGTGGCTGAAAAATTTCAAGTACCAAAATCAGAAATCCTGATAGCTTTCCCCTCTAGTAAAGTTTGCACTATCCTTCTTTAGCTATCTAAAACCGGCAAAACTCCCTAGCCATATTAAAAATATATATAATCTGACAGTCCTCTGTCTAGATGTTTTTTAATTTCTGCATTGCTGATTTGCTACACCTGCACATCGCAGTATCACAAAGTGCATTGCCAAGGAAAGGCCAGCGCGCTCTTCTTCACATGCTGGCAAACTTTGATCAGGGAATGCCAGCGCGTGTTGCAAATTAAGCCGCGTTGTTGAGTGACACTGAGACAGTTCTTCATCGA
>JAKNSH010229656.1:0-15730 GCA_027790015.1 Cymbopogon flexuosus | reverse complement strand
AGCACGTGCATAGGATGTTTTTTTTTTTGAACTGTTCTACCTTGTAAAATTTGGCTTGACCACACGAATAATACGCTCATGGCTTAATTAGAACTATTAATAGATTCATCTCACTAATTATTCACCACCTATCCAACTAGTTTTAGATTTAGTTCATGCTTGATCCTTCTAATGGGCAAATAAACATGCTACGTCATCGAAGACCATCCATTGTGTTAACAAACTGTAGTGTGACCGAGTATTGGCTAAACGAGTTTAGTAGCATAAAAACAAGGGAGTCAATTCTTGATCCTACATGTCAACTATGCCGGATCTCCTGTGGCATATGGAGGCATAGGTCTAAAATTTCATTTCTTCTGGACGGAGGTAGCACTTTGATCTCTCGACAATCAAAATTTACAGCTGATTTGGCTGTTTGGCAGTAATTTTCTAAGAGGTTTGCCAAATAAAAAGAAGTGCAATTTCCGTGTTCAGCGTGGACCGAAAGGCAAAGGGTTGGTGGCGAAAAAGAAATTGCTAGTCAGACGAGCAAGAACACTCTGCGCACACTCTTCCCGAAGTTAGAAAGTTAAAATTCGAACTTCTGTAGCATTTTTGTTTGTATTTGACAAATATTATTCAATTATGGACTAATTAGGTTTAAAAGATTCGTTTTGTGATTTAGAACCAAACTGTATAATTAGTTACTTTTTTATCTATATTTAATGCTCTATGCATGCGGCTAAAAATTAATGTAATGATGATATGATAGGGAGGAATTAGAATTTTTAGCAAAGATAACCGGGCCCAAACAGCACGACGCGGCAGCCGGCCGCTTCTGGAAGCCGGACTCACAAAAACAAGCGGCCGCTCACTTCTAGAAGGCGCACTCAACTACCAGCATCCTGCATCTATCATCATCATCCCCCCTGACGTGTCCTAAAACAAAGCCGTGGAATGGAGCATTTATATATCGTGCATACACTATACTGCAACACTTTCAATTATTTTTCGGCTTTCAAGTTATGATTTGAGCGTGTTATTATTAAAGGGACTCCGCACAAGATGATCTAAGAAAAAAATATATAATTCTCTCCGGGGTAGCGCCAGTCTCAAGTTTCATATCTACGAGTAGATTTCAGGATTCTATGTACTGTAAACAATATAGATGAGTTTTATCTTAAAACTTATCTCATCTCGTCAAACCTCTGTTAACTGTCTTCATTGTATGTCATGTTAGATTATTTAATTTGCTATTGAAATTTCAATTGAGACTGCTCTAAGACTAGTCTCAATGGAGTTTCAGCAAAGTTTTGTTTGTATTTAATTGGTTGTCATATAGGGCTTTTTGATTATGTGACAATGGTTTTAACAAAAGATAAAAGAAGTAAGTTTCATGGGTTGGAACTCTTTTGACACGATTATCAACTTTATCTGAATCATAAAATTAAATGTGTATAAAATCAGAAAATGAAACTTTTTATAAGTGTGGATGTTTTATTTGATTCTATAGTACTTGGGAGTCTCTTTTTTTTTATGGAATTGGGAGTCTCCATTTGCATGTGTATATTTAACGAGATGTCATTTGCATGTGTATATTTAACGAGATGTCCGTCTCGTTCGTTTGATCGTATCAGTGCTTTCAGCCAGTCTTTTAACAGTGTTTTCTACTCACAACAAATCAGCATCAGCTGAATAAGTCGAGCCGAAAACCACCAAACGAATAGGCCGGTCATGCAGTTAGTTGGTGTCATTTGAATGCAGGAGTGATAGTCATTACTGCTTAATGATCAGACGAACTCACCGGTTTTTTGCATGAACTTAGCCCATCAAAACCGAGATGAAACAAACCTTTAGGCTTGCACCCCTACACATTCCTCTTCCTTAAACAAATCCATTTTTCTCCATGACTCCAGCGCCTTGCCTCACTACCTGAGCTGGCACATCTCCACTTCTCGCCCTCTCCCCTGTCTCCTCACTCCACCCCCACCACCAGCCCCGCCGAATTCCAAGGTATATTCTTCTGCCCCTCCGCCGTCCCCGAGATCGCATTTTCCGAGTTCTTGATCACGGAAAACCCTTCTAGGGAGCCGGGAATTCCTCCCTCAGATCCGCGCTTTCGCTGAATTGCGGGTTCTTTGCGCAGGTTTCCCGCGTGCGGCGGCGAGCGGGGCGGGACGTACCGTGACGGCGGTTGGGTTGGATTGGGATTGGATCGGGTCCGGCAGGGACAGACTGAGCCGCCGCCCGTTGACTAGCGCGGCCGCCAGAGATGGGCAAGGGCGGCGGCTGCGTCCCCAGCAAGAAGCGCCAGCCGCCGGCCGCCGCGCCGTCGTCGTCGGCCGCGGCGGCGGCGTTGCCGCGCGAGGCGCCCGAGGAGGAGGTGGCGGCGGCCAACGCGGCTTCGCCGACGGCTCCGGCGGCGGGGCGGAAGCTGCGGCTGTACATCGTGTTCTACTCGATGTACGGGCACGTCGAGTCCCTGGCGCAGCGCGCGGCGGCTGGCGCCGGCGCGGTGGACGGCCTGGAGGCCGTGCTGCGGCGGGTCCCCGAGACGCTCCCGCCGGAGGTGCTGGAGAAGATGCAGGCGCCGCCCAAGGACCCCGCGGTCCCCGTCATCGCCTCGGCCGCCGAGCTGCAGGAGGCCGACGGGGTGTTGTTCGGCTTCCCGACGAGGTACGGCGCCATGGCTGCGCAAATGAAGGCCTTCTTCGACTCCACCGGGTCGCTTTGGGAGGCGCAGAAGCTCGCTGGGAAGCCCGCCGGGTTCTTCGTCAGCACCGGGACGCAGGGCGGGGGCCAGGAGACCACGGCGTAAGCATCTCTTTATTATTCTTTCTTCAGGTTTCTTTTATTTAATACCCGTTACATGCTCCTGAAGGAAAAGAATTGAACCCTTGCTATTCCATTGATAGGTCGTTTCTTAAAACTGAAAACAGGAAATACTTGTTGCGATTAATTGCTATACCTTGTTGCTATAAAAGTTTTTAACTGAACCTAAAGTACAGGTCTATGACTTCTTTTCATCCTGTTTTACTCAGGATTAAGCAAGCCTACAATAGTATAATCCTGATTGGTTAACTGGATGAAGGATTTGTGATGTTTTCACTGCCCATCGGTTTAGGCTCTGTGTGTGAGATAATCAAGTCATGGATTAGTTTAGCACCCCACTCATTTTTCTGCTCTGTTCGAAGTTGTTTGTGTTCCTTATCCCAATTTTTATTGTATGATAATCTGCGCTTCTACTCCATCCCCCTTTGTAGTAAATTCAGTGAATGCGAGTTTACAACTAGGAAATGTTATTAAATAGTACAATAATATACAAAACTAAGAACAATTTACCAAAATGAGCGGTAACACATGTAATTGAAGCTGAAATGCTCTTATTATTTTGATGACTTCCCATAATTCTCTATTAAGTGCTTCTAAAGCAAGATGCCTGCGTCATGGTAATGACAATAACAATTTGGTTGCTACAATATATGAAACTGAAGTTCCGTATCTGTAGCAATTTAAGATTTCATCACACTATTTTCTCCATTACTGATGATCGTGGTACTGACAGTGAGACTATTAACAACAACACGGGGTGGTCATAGATGAACTTAAGGACACTGGATATGATTTGTACAAAAAGGACTTTTTGAGTTAATGCCATGGTACGGAGTACATTTAGGTGTACCTGATCAATATATGCTGCAGTGCAGATCAAAGTGCAGTGTGTGGTACAGTACTTAGCATGGGCAGTAAATTCAAGATTTTTAAGATCAGGATGAACTAAAACAGATGCATGATTGAGAAGTTCCTATGAGAAATCAAAGTTGCGCCTTTTTAAATTCTTGCATCCAAACAAAGGCTAACCAAAACTACTGCCTGCTGAAAACATTATCCCTTGTTCTCTCAAGGGATTTTGGATATTTTTGCTTCTTAGGTAAAAATGCTCCTTATTCCATTTTGTAGCCAGTTGGTATCCATTTCAGTTTCTTCACTTGAACGAGCCAAACTATACCTTATTAATTGCTTTCATAGTCTGCTTAACAGCTTGAGGAAAACAATGCAAAGAAAATGAAAAAAAAATCTTAAAGCATAAATAATAGCCGTTACTTAATTTATATTTTTGCTACTTAATTACTGTAGAATAATAATTCTTTAGTAAAAGTAAAAGGCTGGGACTACTGTTCTTGTGATCTTAAAAAGAATCTAAAAGAATAGAAATCCTTATTCCTTGGTTTTATTCTCCTTACTTGTTTGCGACTTGTAATTCTTTATATAATCTTTGTAGCAGAATAGAAGTATCTGATTTCACTAGCTATTCCTGATCAGTGACCAGGCTTTGTTTATTGTAGTTGGACAGCCATCACCCAGCTAGCGCACCATGGAATGCTTTTCGTCCCCATTGGCTACACCTTTGGTTCAGGCATGTTCAACATGGATGATATCAGAGGAGGTAGCCCCTATGGTGCTGGTGTCTTTGCTGGCGATGGCAGCAGACAACCCAGTGAGATGGAACTTGCCCTTGCAGAGCACCAGGGCAAGTACATGGCCTCAATAGTGAAGAAGCTAGCTCAGCATGCTTGAGCCAGCCACCCCTGTGCAGTACAAGTCATACGGTCACCTCCTCCAGCCCTTGGCTTCTCCTATTGTTTCCGGATACATCCGGCCCGTCAGTATATGTGCACAGCTTGCCCCCTATTGTTTGTCAAAGTAGCCACCCTTAAATTAAGGTTCCTTTGTACATTGTTGACATAAACATATTGTTGTCCATTTGAATAATATAAGTATCCCACAAAGTGTTCATCAATAAACATCATATGTCATTGGTTTTGGAAAATTTGGCGTTTATATTTTCTTGCGCAGATCTGTTTTTATACTATAAAAGAAAAGCATTTTTGTTCTGTTGCTTTTTTCTGCCTGCTTCAATATACCATTTTTTTCCCCATGTAGTCCTTTGGACTAGCCATCTTGAAATCCTATAATATTACTATGAGATGGGTCTTCCATAGCAGTTTAGGAGGAAATTATGGGTCTTCCAATCTCTTGGAAACTCTCTTTTATATCTTTCACTTAGCGTCTGTTTGGGACAGCTCGCCATCTGAAAAACTGAATTCAAGTTTTGTGGGTAATTTTTCTCAACTCCAATTCGAGTTTGGTGGAGCACCCCTTGAGGAGATCCATCAAATTGGTCAATCTTTTTGGTGAATCCAGATTTAGTGGAGCTGGAGTGTTTGGCTAACTTTTGGTGGAGTGGAGCTGGTTTTGGTGGATCTGGAGCTGGTGGAGCTGTTCCAAACATGCCCTTAAACTCCTGGTGTTTCTCCTATGTTGCATCCAACACTCCATCAGAACTCTCCTGCGTTCTCAATGCCATCAGGATAATGCAACTATAATCATGTATTTTCGTTTTTCTAATTCTTGTGCTTTGGATATCCAACCTTCCAAAAGGCCCCTGTTCTTGCTCGTCTCCGAAGACCTTGATGTCAACTGTAGTTGATCACATTTTGCTTCAGCATTTTAGAGGGGAATTATATTTAAAACCTCACTCAAGTATCGACCCAGTCCGATTATGTTTCCTGAACTGCAAAATCATATAGCTTATCTCAACTATTTAATATTGTGGGTGGTCTTAGATAAGAAAAGGTCCACTTCACCTCTCAACTTTTGTCCTGGTTACCATTCTCCCTCTATCCCTCGACCTTATAAGAAGTGGAGAACTAGAAGAATATATCCCGCGTATTGCAACAATAATTTCGTAGAATTAAAATCATTGCATGTATAAGCTGGACATATATGTTCTTGTATCAGTTGTAGTCAAAACTAGGCAATTCAGTGGAAGAATATTAGATTGAATTATAAGATGATGGAAGGATGAAACAAATCTATATTCGAATATAGTAGATGAACTTATTTTTTGATAGATTGAAAATAGTAGATGGACTTTTTTTTTTTGTAAGGAGTAATTATACTTATGGTATGATTTGGATATTTTTGTAGTTCTAATGGAGGATGATTTAGATAATGAACGGTGTGGACAATTTACATGAAGAGATTGAGATGAGGAATATGTTGAATAGAAAAACTACTGAGTTTACTTTTTATAAGATATATAAATATAGATATATTCTTGCTCCCTCAATATTGAAAACGTGCAAATCACAACCCTCGGTAATTCGATCTGGAGATAGTTTTATGTGAAGTAATTCATATATGCAATGTATAATGGCCCACATAACATATGGCATCTCACATTTTATGCCTCTTTTCTTTGCTATATATGTGGTGGTAGGGTTCAGCTCCTTTATTATTGGGGCTCTTGATGCTTCAGTCCTAGTGCTATATCATTATATCAGTCCTTTTCAGCAAAAAAAAATATTTGAGGACCAGTGCTCTAAATTTATCGTAACTAATGTATTTGATATTTTGATTTAAACATTAAATATGTTAACAACTAAGGAGATATATGATACTCATTTCATCCCAAATTGCAAGTCATTTTAAAAATCTTGGAGAGTCAAAACATCTTAAGTTTGACCAAATTTATATAATAAGATAATTACTTTATAATGTTAACTAAGTATCATTAGACTCCTCATAAATAATATTTTCTATTAATTATATTTTCTTAGTATACTTACTTGAGATATTTTAATTCTCCAAAATTTTTGGAATAACTTAGAATTTGAAATGGAGGACGTACTTCTTCCACTTGAAACCACCGAGTCGTATGTGATTTATCGGCGCATATACTACACTAGATGTTGATGGAGCAAGCATATATTTTTTATTATTATACCGTTTATTTAGGGAGTGAAATCAGACCCATTTCGTGCGAGTAAAACTGCCCCCGTAAAGCTAAAAAAAAGCTCAGATTGCTTTTTTTTTAGAGGAAAAAGCTCAGATTGCTGGTGAAGTTAAACAAATTATGCGCCGGAAGGGTACCAAATCCATTTCCGATTGCTGGACCGTATCTGGGCCTGTCGGCCGTCCGGTAGGTATCTGTATCTCTCTCTATCCCAAAAACAGAAGGCGCCTCGCCGACTAGTAAAAAGTGAACACGCGCTCTCCCGACGGCGGCCATTTCAAAATTTTGAAATCGCCCTCCGGACCGGAGGAACTGGAGAGGCGTCCGTCCTCGCCTCGCCTCGCCTCTCCTCTCCTCCCCCGCCTCCGGCTCGCCTTCCTCGTCCGCCGCTGAATCCGTTCTGCCCCACCTCGCCGTCGCTCTCTCCGCCGTCGTACACAGGTACAAGCACACCTCCGTCCCTCCCCCTTTGTTTTCTCCCTTTGCGGCCTCGACCTCGGTCGCCGGGTGTAAACGATGTTACGGCGTGATGATGCCGCTCCCCGGTGCTGCTGCTGGTGGTGGCTCCTGTTCCCTTTCATTTGGGCACTTCCGATGCTTCCCCTTCTTCCGATAGGGTTCTGAGATCCTGTTGATGTGCATTTGGTGGCGCTTTAGGGGTGGGTTCATATCATCCTCTGCATAGATAGCGCGATCGTGTAGTGTTGGTGCCGTGTTGCGCGATGCTAGCGAATTGGAAGCGGCTCACCGTTGATTTCCCCTAATTCAGTTCGAAAACTGCTGGCGAGTCGGTGCAGTAGCTTCACTCGACACTCAACAGTATAGGCATGTTGATTTCTGAATGGGGGAAGCTAGAGGAGCAGAGGGGCATTGATATGGTGTTCTGGAATGGTGGATACGGCTGAGCAACGCATGTTGTAAAACTTAACTGCAGTTTGCCTTTCAGCAGATCGAATTGTCCTGGTTCAGTATATTTGTTGTTTTTCTCCACAAACGTGTAGATTTATCTATTAATCCAGAAACGTTTCTTATAAACACGATTTTCCTTCCATTCTGTGTGATTTATGAGTCACTGTATTGCAATGCATCCCAGCACCCAATTTCTCCTAAGTTATCCCAATGCATGTCAGTCATCATATGCTATATATCAATTCATCGTATTGAGGGGCGCCTGTTGCAGTGTTGCTTTCATAATACTGAAGTTATGGAGGATTCTGTACAAGTTGCATGTGTAAAGCCAAATGCTGCAGATACTGCATTTCAGATCTACTCCATGAGGCGATCGGCATATGCTGCTGTTCTGAGAGCATTCTTTGCTCGCTCAGACATTCTCTCAAGGGTACTTTCTCATTCCTATAAGTTCAGTTGTGAAGTATTACTGAGCAAATAATATACAGTAGGAAATATGGTGATCTGTTACTCTATACCATGTCATGGTAATATGATAGATACTTTTTTGTTTCTTATGTCACTTCTGAGGATATCATGTTGAAACCTTACTTTTCATGCCCTTATTAGTTTCCTTACATTAATCCTCCTTTTTTATGAGTATGTTTAGCTACACTGTTTAGGTGAATTTTAATGGATAACATTTTTTTTCTAGAATATGCGCGATAGCATATTCAGTATCTTTTTCAGCTACATATATGTGTGTTACATGCTACTTTCCTTTGCCTTCTTACAGGACAAAGTAAGATGTCTCACTGAATTGAGAAATGAGCTTAAAATATTGCAGACTGAACATGCTGAATGTCTTGCGAAAGCCAGATCAAATAAGCAAATCAGGTCTCTCAGGTGAAATAGTTAGTAATCAGTATTGCTTCTCATAGTAAAACATATATGCTGATTGAAAGAGTTATCTATTCCACACCTCCAGATTTCTAACCTTTTGAAATTTCCGATGCTATCTGTTGGCATCTAGTACTGTTTCATGTTTCTGTGTGGCCTAGATAAATATTTTTATGTTCCTGTTTCCTTGTCTCACCTAAGAAAATTCTCCCAAATACTGATCACCTTCGTATTAGATATATTACAAAATAATTTATGTGGCTGCTGTATTTCTTGTCACAGTGCCGGCTTGCACTCTGAAGGAAACACTTGCAGTACTGAAGTTACAAAGGATTGTCTTGCATGCATCCTACGAGATGCTGGAGATACTGTGTTTCAGATTCACTGCTTGGAGCGATCAGCATATGCATCAGTGTTAAGAGCTTTCTGTGCTGTTTCAAACCTCCTCTCAAGGGTACATCTGTTAGCTATACCTCCTTTTCCTATGAGCTCCAAATACAAGTTATAGAATCATAGATGATATAATCATTGGATCAATTGTATATTCTTTTATTATACTCCCTTGTATCCAAATTATAGTTCACTTGGGCTTTGTCCCAAGTCAAATTTCTTTAACTTTAAGTTTACAGACTGCACCAACATCTACAACTTCAGTAAATTCTCCATCAGACATATTTGAAATTACATTTATTTGAGCCTCCAGATGTTAACATATTTTTCTAAAAACAAAGTCAAATTTAGAGAAAGGTTTGACTCAGGACAAAGCCAAACTGAACTATAATTTGGAACAGAGGGATTATGACATTGTATCCAGGCTTAGCTTTACCTGTTTGCTTTCTTCAGTACTCTTTACCTGTACCATTTTACAGTTACAGGTCAAGCTTATATGTGAACTAAAAACTGAACTTAGAATAACACATAGTGAGCATAAAGAAGTTGTTATGAAGGTCAGTTCAGATGAGCATATCAAGTCTTTGAGGTGAGCATGTCTAGTCATTTGTTCTCAGTACGAAGTGTATGCTTATTAAATGCATTTTATTTCCAGCAATTTCGCATGCCCAACCTTTCTTATTGAGCAGGAAATTTGGTTTGGCAAATCTGTCTGTTGTTACAAAGACCAATCCAGCTTTTGATGTGCATGCTGTGCTTCATGACAAGATTGGCTCAACTGGTCAGGTTTGCACTTCATCCACAAGCTGCCTCAGTTTGATACAGCAATCACCACTATCAGAGAATTCAATGTCCTCCACAAGGTGTCAATTTTCTTTGTTTCCCACACAAATCATTTTTTCACAAATAAATGTGTTGACGCTCATTTATTGTGATGGCTAATGGAACAGAGACATTGGGATATCACATAGCTCCAATGGAGCCAAAGAAGGACCTTATTCTGAATTCCGCACAGTGGTGCCTGCTAAAAGGTTGAAAACTGTAAATGGACATGCACCAGCATATTTAAAATGTGGCCCTTCCAATCAGTTACCAGTGGCAGTTTCTGTGGTGGTGGCGGTACGGAATGTTTCCCTCTTTTCTTTTCTTTTTTTTTTAAAGAACATTTGCATTCAACTTGGAATTGTGCACATGCATTTCATTGTTTTCTTTTGTAACTATCTTATCCATATATGGAAAAGTTGCTGAACCATAACAATGTTGAAAAGGACATGCATACTGTCATGATGGGAACCATCTATTATTGTTCTTCGTTACCATGCCCGTTTGGTGGCTGTGTGTGACTGTAAATGATGAAAAAGGCATTATATATGCCTTTACAGTAACATCTTGACAGTAGTTGTCTATACGCTAATACGCTTTTATTGTTAAAATTGTTAAATATAAGCCTTTTGTGGATTTTACATGTTGGCAGAATGGTTGCACCACTGATACACTTGATTGCGATACGTTATGCTGTGAAGTGAAATTTGGATGTGCTTCATCTCCCATTTTTCAGGAAAAGCACAGCCAATTGAATGCTAGCCAAAGTCCTTTAAATGTTGATCATGCTAGGAAAGGATCAGGGAAAAGGAAAACTGTAGTGCCTGGGATGAGTTTGTCTGAGAGTCTGGGTGTTATGGACAGAAATTATGAGATTGAGCACCAGAAACGTAAGAATAAGGTCTCAGATTTGGAGCATGGTTCTGAAATAATTAAGCTTTGCCTAACTGCTAGCCTTCTAAACAAGGTACACTACTCCCTTCAATAGTCCAATTACTTATTAACCTTTCCTTTTTTGACATTGTGATGTCCCGTGACATGTCTCACAAATTATGATTCCGTATATATCCTTTCTCTTTATTAATATACCGCTCTCTGTCTTGGTTACGTGTATTCTATTCTTTCTTCTATCCCCTTTGTGTAACCATTGGCATTGGGCCAGTTGGAACATAAAAATTTCCATTATGTGAAAGTTTAAATTAACAAGGACTCTTGTGTCTTTGTTTAATGAGGTTTAGGCATCTGACAAGGATTTATCCTGTCACTGTTTGATACGTTTTAGCCATCTTTTTGTTTGTAGGTTGAAAGAGTATTTAAAGAAAATCCAGATTCAGCTAATTTAGAGAAAGCAAAATTGACACTCAAAGTGAGATTCCCCTTGAGCTCATTATGGCAGTGCTGTATTTACATTTTGCTCTTATTCCAACTATTTCTTGTGCTTTGATGACATTTTGTGCCTTCAATCAGGCCCATGAAAAGGATCTTTTGGATGCACTTGCTAAGCTTTCTGAAGTATCATATGATGGTAAGTCACTTTGTAGAATCTTTTAGTTCATATGTTAAAAACTCCAAATTCCTAGAATTGTAAGATATGATAATTATGCCTTGGAGCAATGCCATAAATACATAAACATGTCTAGCAAAATCTACACTCTGAAGATTTTAGCTATCCTTTTCTTTAAAAAAAAAAGCAAGAAATTTTCTTTAAACGAAAGAAAGAAAGGCAGCAGTCAGTTTACTGATCAGACTAATAAGTGATCGGAACTATCCCCTGGGATTAGCAAGAAAGAAAAAAAACTTGCATAATTTAAGGGTTTCGTGAGTAATTTGAAGACTGGACACGGCATATTTTAACACGTCGTTAACAGCATTTTTTACCATTATTCATATATTGTTGTTCCCCGGAATCTTCTATATCAAATTCTCACTGGATATGGAGATTGTTGTCTTTTGCCTTTTTCATCACCATTTAACCCCATTCTCACCTATGCCTACAGCTACCTGAACTTGACATGTTTTGCCCCTGTGCTTTGTAGTTTTGCCCCTGGTCAACCTCAACGAACACGACGATGGCAAGGGCGACGAGGCAGTTTTGCCAAAGCTTGTGAGTTCAAGTGACGAGACGTCGCCTGATACTAGGCTGGGAGACGGTGGAACAGAAAACAAGGTAAAGATCCAGATCACTGCTTCCGTGGCATTGTCCCTCTCAGCGGCGAACCCCAGCGACGGCACTGCCAGCTCATCCCCGCTCCACGTGGCCGCGTCTTCGGCCCCTGGCGTGCTGATGGCCGTGGCGCCAACCTCTCCGCCCTCGACACCGTGCAAGAAGCAGTCCCAGACCAAGTTCACGGCAGAGCAGAATGTCAGCATCGCTCATGGAGGAGACAGAGAAGGGGAAGGAAGCAATGGGCGCCAAGACGCAAAGAGCAAGGCAACGACCAAGGAAGATGGGCCGCGCCGCTCCGCAAGAGAGTGGCGACCAAGCAAGAGGTTCATGGGCCCTGCGTGGCTGAATGGGTAGCCCAGCTACCGTGTAATGAGTATATAATAATAATAATATAATATAAAGACGGGAGAGCACGAGAGGGGAAGGCATCAAACATTAAAACAATAGAACATCAATACCAATCTTTCATTTGAACTCTACTTGTTCTTCGTCCTTGCTCTATGCTTCTATCCCCAATTCCTTCCATCTCAGATCGGATTGAGTTGCTAACACAGAAGGAGTGGATGCTGGAGTTCGTGCAGCGCTTTAGGTGGCGCATCCAAATGGCAGACGCGAAAGCTGTCGACGCCCTCTGCGCCTAGATCGGCGTCCCCTAGCATGTGTTTAAGAACTGGTTGCACAACAACAGTCACCTCGCCAAGATTCCACCCTTGGCCCTGCCGTCGCACCACCAAGACGGAGACCACCCGGCTGCCACAGCGCAGAGATCAATGACTGAAGAAGACAAGTCTCTTGAGAACTATATGGAAAAATTAGTGTAAGTTAAATTCAATTATGCTTGTTTCATCCATGTTCATTCAATCCTTTGCATTCGCAAATTCTAATTTTCATGCTCTTTACTAGGCCCAACTCACCATTGACACCAAAAGTGAAGCGGTCCAATATGCACGTGCTGATTTGCTATAGTGTGGACAACATCAGATGAGGTACAAGCTGAAAAAAGTACAAGTTAGGACTACATTGCCTGTCAGGACGCTGAATGGCAAGCCTTAGGGCATCTGCAGTGTATAGTACCGACCATGCTTCTACACCGTGAATTGACATCGCTTGATAAAATTGCTCTAATGTATGGAACCACCCCTATGGGGCCCACAAGAATAAAAAAAGCAACCTGTATTCCGCAGCATAGAGAAGTGTGGCATGGAGAGAGAACAGAAGGACGGAGAGAGATACTGAGTGCAGGAGAGAAGAATAATTTTTTTATCCTGTAGGACTTGGTCCCAAGCAACGGATCTGGTTCTTTATTCTTGGCTATAGGACTAACGCCCACAGTGTATCGATCCGGCTCTATGCAGTATAGGACCGAGTAAAAATCACCCACTGCAGACGCTCTTAGTGCAAATGTGGTTAGAGCCAAAGCACAAGGTGCGATAAACCTCCAAATTTCTTGAACCTGAACTTAGATATAGTAAAATCTTCTATGCTAGGAAAGTTTTCTTATCTAAACCTAAACCTTTAGCTAATTTTCTATGCTAGGAAAAAAATTTCTATTAGTTGACAAATGTTTTCAACTTATGTGTTTATTATTTTACTGTAACTTCACATTTGTATTTGTCCTATGTGTAGAAACACTTAAACAAATGTTTCATGTACAGGAAAGGTGCTTGAAAAAACAGCAAAATCGAGAGAAAGGGTTACAGCATTGTACTGAATCTCGGTGTTACATTGCACAAGCCCATGTCGTGGTAAGAAACTTTTTATGCAATGATCAATAATGGACATATATTGATTTTTTTGTATTAGCCTAATTGTTGGTAAGAAACTAAATAAGCAATGATCAATAATTCTTTGTAAATAATTTAGAAACAAGAGAAATACAAAGAAGTCAATATAGCTACTTATACCATTCAGCGTATATCAATATAAGGAGGCATTCTTTATGTATTATAAGTGGGGTAGTATATGTATTATAAGTTGGGTAGTATAGTATGGTGACCAATCCTTTGTCCTGCACCAAACTCTCGTAAATGAGCGTGTGTACAGCTACAAGAATAGATGACTCCGATATATACATTAAGGCCTTGTTTAGATTGGTGGTGAATTTTTTCACCACACTGTAGCACTTTCGTTTGTATTTAACAATTATTATCTCATCATGGCTTAAGTAGGCTCAAAAGATCCGTCTCGCAAATTACAACTAAACTGTGCAATTAATTATTTTTTACTAATATTTAATACTTCATACATGCGTCTAAATATTCGATGTGATGGAGAGAGAGTGAAAAAACTTGGAATTTTGAGAAAACTAAACAAGGCCTAACATTATTGTCACTGACCTGCGGATGATGATAGAGATCAAGTGTACATCTCAGAGTTCAGATCCTGTGGTACATGATTCTTATTACTATTAGTTCTTACCACTGGTCGCTTCATGTATGATCTATCATAATCGGTTTTGTTTGTGAATGACGGCTAGTCGTCTCTAGAGGATGTGCTCATAGTGCAGTGTATGGTAGAGATGTGCAGATGTGCAACCAGGATGTGATCATAGTGCAGTGTAGAAGTGCAACCTTCGGTGACTCACCGTTTCTTAAAAAGAAAAGGAATAAAGATCACTCGCAGCAAATGCAGGTTGCAGGCGTATCCTCCCATTGTTGAGACATCCTAGATAAACAGAGGCACGTGGCTCTTCGTGACCCATTTTGCTCTAGATTTCGATGATGGCAACATCCCTCGGTCGTGCTTTCGATAAACATGGAAATATTTTTTTTGCTCTGTTGGCAACTGCTCGTCTGCTCCCTCCCCTTTTGTGATGACTGTGCGGGTTCTGATCCTGAGCAATCAATCCTCTCTGAATCACTGAATCGCGTCGCGACCCTACCTCACGGCCACTGCCCGAGCCGAGAGGAAAGAAACAGCAGCGGTCCTTCGGGACGTGCCGGCCAGCGGCGTGGGCACACATCCTGTACGCTGATCAGGAGCATTGATTTCGATAGTGTCGTGTCGTGTCGTGTCCATGTCGCCGGTGCCGTCAACATCCGGATCGATCAATGTGCGTTGCGCTCCTACGCCACGGGGGTGATCAGATCGGAACGAGATAGTCTCCCCCAGTTCCCCCTGAATCCCCTGCGCGCCATCGCGGCAGCCATGTATGGCGATGCCTTCCGCTTCCGCAGCGGTGGCGGGAGCGGCGATCCGTGCCTGCCTCGGCGTCGCCTTCGCGCTGCTGCTCCTGCTCCTGCTCGCTTCCTCCGGCTTCCCGCACCGCTCCTGTTAGCAGCAATAGAGTTGGGATAGGAGAAATTTGGGAAAGAGTGGACGAATCGGGGGCCAGTTCGGACGAACAGCAAAGCAAGGGGAAACGAAGAGGAGTAGCGACGAAGGATTTAGTTCATAGGCAGAGTATATAGTTTGGTTTACAATAACGATGCCAAGCTCACAGCTCCTCTCCACCTTTAATACTACGGTTACATGGCCTCGGGCCCAAAGGAAGCCAAACGCTCACACCCAATCTTCTCCTGTTATCTTCTTGTTCGGCCTCTTGGGCCGTTCACTCCTCCTTGGCCCATCTCCTTCTTCTGTAATGTGGTCAGTAGGTGCGGTGCTGACAATCCCCGGGGCTTGAGAAGCTGCTTGTCCCCAAGCAGTGGCTCTGGGAAAAGCTTGTCGCACAGACGCCAAGGACTCCCAAGTTGCCATGGCTTCAGGCCATCCAGACCAACGGACCAGCACTTCATCGCCAGACCCGTCAGAAGCTTCACGCCGTTGAAGAACAGCCACTGGGA
>JAKNSH010229605.1:0-13682 GCA_027790015.1 Cymbopogon flexuosus | reverse complement strand
CAAAGACACCTCAGGCCAAGTGATCCCCCCCCCCCCCCCCCCCCCCCAAATCGAAGCCGCGCCATCCACAACGGACCTTCACCGATGGGGGCCGCACCAGCTACGACGTGGCCTCTGCCTCCACGTCGACGGGGGAGGAGGTCAGCTGGTGCGGTGGTGCCGCCCAAATCGAAGCAGCGGCGAGACGATGCAGCTTTGCCCCTCCGCCCATAGAAAGATGAACGAAATTTTTTTTGAAACTAAGATGAACGAATTGAACGCGTTGAGTTGGGAAGAAAGCCAGAAGGGGAAAAACGATGGCGCACTGTTTTGATTTTTTTTTTAAACAAACCGAAACGGAAGGGACACCGTACAAGAATTTGATAGAAAAAAGGGGTAAAATATTTGAGAAAGAAAAAATAACATGACTTTTGTACGTACAGCAGTAACGTTTTTATATTTAACAAGATCCATTTCGAAATTTTGGACAAATTTAAATTCAATTCGAAATTCAAAATTCGAAATAGGAACGGAATCGGTTTAGTCCTTGCCTGGCCGATTTCTACATTCTACGTCATATTCAGAATGCAGTTGTTTTCTAAATTCGGTTCGACACGAATTTATCCAATATTCCCTATCCACGCAATGTGACGCGAGTCCATGAGGATCGAGATTGAGATAGCGACGACCACGCCTCTCACGCCGCACCTCCCGCTCTCCACCCAACGACGCCACTCAATTTTTTTAAAAGCTACATAATGCGTAAGGTGTTTTGTTCAAGTTGAAAAGCATTTGAAGTTAGCAAATTTAAGCATTTAAATGGAAGACATAGTAAGGTTTCTACACTCACTGAATTTATACAATGCTCCTCCGAGAGGTCATCAGAGAATAGGCTAGTGCTTGACCCTGTGTGTCGTTAACTATTTGTTGTTATCAAATGGCCACCGAATTTGTCTAGTGGTACAGCATAGAGTTTCTACATTCACTAAATTTATACTATACCTCTCAAATCCATAGGCGGACCACCCATAGGGCGAGGGTGGGCGGCCACTCCTCCCCTCCAGCAGGAGCAAGACCCTGGCATCTAGAGACCGGAGTGCAAACTGCCGAGCATTGGAGTTCAGACTGCCGAGCGTCCAAGGTTGAAGAAGGAGCGACGGCAATGAAATGGGAGACGGACTGAAGTGGGCTTCTGTGGCGTATTTGGGCTGTCTTGCTCATCCGCATGGACCAGGGAATTAGGCCTTAGGCAGCACTGGGGAAGACACATGGCGCAATACTAGCTACGTACTCGCCAAGTCCAAAGGCGCACGACACAGTAGCATTAGCTTTTTTTTTCCCACCCAATCGGAGAAGTGGAAGTACACGCATGCTGCTGTTACTAGATTGATTAATGTCTTTAGATTGATAAGTTTTGTACTATAACTTTTAATTGAAAATTTATTCTCTTTTAAAATATAACATTTTTATGCTTATTTGTTGTTCTACAATTTGTCTCTAATTAATAGGCATGATGTCATTCTTTATCTAAATTTTATGGTCAAAGTTTGCCCTACCTCCATTTTTTAGCTGGGTCCGCCACTGCTCAAATCCTATAAGCACGAAGGGAAAAAAAATCATAAGCGTCAAGGCAAATAATTCGTCAGGCAAAAATAGCCAAGAGAAGGTGTATTGAGAGCCAACAAAATTCGTCAGACAAAAAGATCAACCAATCTAGCTAGGGATCAAATCTTGCTCCACTTGACTTGGAGCTCACCACATTAACCAGCCGGCTATGAGTATTTGTTGAATAATACGAGCATGAAACCCTATCTATAATAAGAGTAACCATGACAAAATACATTCTAATTAATCACTTTTGCTATTATAAATTCCGATTAATCATTTTTATACTAAATCATGTCCGAAACAGTTTGAACTGTCAGTATAGAGGGAGTAAAGATTTATGGGTGTGATTGGTTGCGTGCCTAACTCCTTCTCCAGGCTCCGTTAATGCAAATTTGAATTTGAATTGAACTAGACTATGCAGCATGGCCCTTTATCCTCAAATCGGGCTCGGGCTGCAAAACATGACGTCACCCGCTGTGCAGCGGCTCCCGGGAGGATAACCAACCGCGCGTCTCCTCCCCTGCCCCGGCACTTCTTCCCCAAGTCGGTGGCGGCTAGGGTTTCAGCATCTGCCGCGAGCTCGGTGTCCCCGGCGGCGGATCTGCAGCGCGCCTCTGCTCTTCTCCCTCCTGAGCCAGCCCGCCTGCCACCTCGCGGCTTCGCCATGGATGCTGCTGCGGCTGGTAACCATGGTAACCCTTATTACGTTTACGTCTTGCAGTACTGGGTTCGATTTGCTTGTACGATCTGTGATGTGAATCCCCTGTGATGCTTGTATGATCTGTGAATTCGATTTGCAAGCTTCAAACCCTAGCCACGGATCTCCTCACTCCCCTGCGTCCCACCCTATGTTCGCGCTGTCGTTGCTCAGGTTTATGACTCGATTTGTTCAGATTATTAGTTTCTCCTGGTAACACTGCCGGTGCTGAAGCACTTGAACTGTTTGTCTGTGGTCTGGTTTGCTGCTCATAAGCCTGCTGAGTCGATGAAATTAATCTCTGAGGCCAACTAATTGATGTGATGTGATGCATTGTGGCCTTTATTTAATCTGAGCTGTCACAGTTGGCCAATGATTAATATGTTCATTTTGATTAAGGACTTGTCTGTAACTGAGATTGCATAGAATAGTCAATGATATGACTTTTTATCCTACTGAGCACTATTGTTTGGTCCACTCTTGGTCTTGTCCACAAGGTTCTGTGTGGAAAATCTTTTGATTTGCAGCTGCGCCTTGTTTTTGTTTATATTCTACAAGTGTTAATTTTGTGTCATTGGTTATTAATAGTCCTGGAACAAGAAAGGCATCGCTGTGCAAAGATTGTTCGAGGCGCTGCCCTTGTTGTTGCTGCTGCATTGGCTTACGTTAATCAGAGGCAGTCCTTGCTTGAGAGGCCTATGATTATGTATGCTCCAGTGGCAGCGAGGGAGGAGGAAGGATGACAAACCTTCGTAGGATATACCAGTCCATGGTTGTTGATTGTATTGACCTCATAAGGATGAAAAGAGCCCCGTTCTCCCAGCTTTGTAATCTTTTTTGAACCTGCCAACTACTCAAAGATACCTACCATTGCACCGTAGAGGAACAGGTTGCCATGTTCCTTTTAGTTGTAAGTCACGACACAAGGTTCAGGGTGATCAAACTGTCCTTTCTTAGATCAGCGGAGACCATAAGTAGGCACTTCAAAGAGGCTTTATATGCTGTTGGTGAATTAAGGGCTCAAATGATTCTTCCTCATTCCATTGCTACCCCCAACAAAAATCCTACCCTCAGCCACAAGTGGAATTCATACTTCAAGGTGTGCAATACCTCATCCTAAACAGCCTTCTGCACTTGATTTAACTTGTAATAAAAAATGTCACTCATCCTTATTGTAGGACTGCATAGGGGAAATTGATGGCACTCATGTTTTAGCTAGGGTGCCCAACCACCAGAGACCGGATTTCATGGGTAGGAAGCAGTGCACAACCCAAAATGTCTTGGCAGCGGTAGACTTCGACCTCATATTCACCTATGCCCTTGCTGGGTGGGAGTGGTCTGCTCATGATGCCTTAATACTAGCAGATGCCCTTCAGCGAGAAGATGGCCTAAGGGTACCAGAAGGTACATTAGACCAACTGTATGTTTAGTTATAATTTCCAAAGATTCTTGAACCCATAGTAATGCAATTCTTGTTTCTTCTTGCTAGGAAAATTCTATTTAGTGGATGTTCAGTATGCTATCATGCCTGGTTTCTTGCCCTCCTACAGAGGCACAAGATACCATCTTAGGGAGTATGGTACTGGAAGGCCAGGCAATCCTAAAGAGCTATTCAACCTTAGGCATTCTGTTCTAAGGGTGACAAACAGAGGGCCTTTGCTGCCCTGAAAATTAGGTTCAAGATTTTGTACAAGAAGCCCTTCCATCCTTGTTCTACCTAAGTGAAGTTGGTTCTTGCTTGCTGCATTCTCCATAACTGGATCAGAACTAACTCCAACAAGTGAAGTTGGTTCTGTTGTGAGGTCATTTTAACCTGCCTTACTGTTGGGAACTCATTTGAAGCTGTTGTACTCTGCAACAATTTTCTTACTCTGCTATATCTAGTCTTATTATTATTATGTTTTTGCTATATTTGCCATATGGCATCTGATACTGACTGCTAGATTATTGATATCCCTTTACAGGCGATACCAAATTTGATGCCTCACAGTATGCTTTCTTCGGCAACAATGCTGTGGAGGAGGTTGAGCTAGGTGGATTGGATGACGATGATGGTGATGCTGCATTTATTGAGCACGAAGATGAAGAAAACCCTCTTTATGGGAGGGGTAATATGTTGGAGGTAGTGTAGATGATTGTTTTTCTGTGCTTGACAGAGATTCACATATGTTTGAACTTTGAAGTGATAATTTTATGTTTTTTTTCTGAAAAAAATTACGCCATGAATAAGTTCTATTTGTGATTTTATAAGCAAAAGAAATGTTAGATATTATGAAGCTTTGTTTTACTTGAGAAGGTAGCATGCTCACTTTTCAGTTTAGAACTTGATGGATGAGACTTTAAGGAGTTAATTTGACCATTCTTGTTCTCTATTATCATTTTGGTTTGTGTCATCTGAAACCTGGTAGAGGATACCAACAAATCTTGTGTTATGAAAGTTCGTACATGCTGGCATTGTCATTTTTTGTGATTCCTCTATTACCATTTTGGTTTGTGTCATCTGAAGCCTTTTATTTTTATCAGGCGAGAATGTAATCTGAAATTTGTTGTGTGTACTGTGTTTGTGGATGTTGGGGTCCTTGTCCCATATTTTCTTATTAATATAATGAAACGCAGCTCTCCTGCGTTTTTGAGAAAAAAAATATTTTTGGGGTTGGTATGACATTACCAAGAATATATGGCCTTGAAATTTAGGAAGATGGCATTGTGGCTTTTGCAATAATACAATCGCTAACCATTATATGATGCAGGCAGCTAAATCCTGTGCACGCAACCTAGAATTACAAAGCTAGTGATGCTGCTGTTTTTCTTGTACTGGAGCTAGTTCCACTTCCACACTAAGCAACTGTTAACTGCATATTATGTCACAAAGCGAATATTACAATTTTTCATTTAGGATGCATCCTGTGAACTCTTCTGCTTTTGTTTATTATACCCATGGAACCTCAGTTGTATCCAGTAACATTTTAGGCATGGTGTACTACTGCTTTTTTTAGATTTTAAGCTGCAGGCATGCATAATTTCTTTATGTCAACACTGGAATGTATCACTATTGTTGATGAAAAATCGTTTTTGCAGGAGGGTGTAGGTTCATTTACTGACATTGATGATCTTGCTGGAACTTTCTCGAAGGTGTGCCTTATTTGTTGAATATGTACATGCATAAGTAAATATATGTAGGTCTTGAGATTTATTCCTTAGGCTATCTCAATGGGGATTTCATGGAGTTTCGTGGGCATTAAATATGCTCACATGGAACCGTATTAATGAATAGGAGTTTCATGGGAGTAGAGAGGGGATGAAACTCTTTTGCACTTTTTCTAAAATATGGGTGTGTTAGAAACTGGGACATGAAACTCCCTTTGAGACTGGCCTTAGAATAATGATGCAACTGAGTTATTTTGAAGATATTATAGCACATGGATCAAATATTTATAAGCAATCACATGAGCTAAAAAAACTGTTTTTACTTGTACCTCAATAAGTGTCCAGAGTGTACCAAATTTATATGTTTGCCTTGTTGCATTTACTCGTTTTTATTGTTATATAGACGATCTGCTTATTTCATTCATGCTTCTTCATTTTCAGCTGACCAGAATAGCCAATGAACCAAAGCAACCAGGAGTAGTTAGTCATAGGGGATCTATTTCTAGACAAAGTAAGTAGCTGTCTGTATAGTTGAATTACCTTTATATTCTTAAGTTGTTGCTGATATGGTTCCTCAGTCCATATGCTTCAGGATTCTTTTTTCCTTTTCATCATTTGTAGATATGCTTGGTCTATGTATTATGAAATTGTAAATTTGTGTTTCAACAATTAATGTGTAGGTAATTTTTTCAAAAATAAATCAATACACATGCTTGGTAGATTTATGTGAATTCCTTGCAACTTCTACAACAGCTGCCATCTTGTTTTTTTTTTTTTCAAATTATAAGGCATGCATATAGTTTCAGTGTCTTTTCCTCATTAATCTTATCTCCACTCATAATGAACGCCTACATAACTATATCCTCTCTTGTTCTGAAGACAAGAAACCCCTGAATCCTACGAACTTTAATTCTCCTGCTGAACCAGAATATGCTTCGTATCATAGATTAATCCTCCTGCTGAACCAGAATGTGTTATAAAAAGGAATGGAGGGAGTACTTATGATTCTAATCTTCTATTGCTAGAATGATAATTTCAGTTAACCAGTGATCATGATAATCTTTGTTCTCTTCTCTGTTTTGGCACTAGGCAATGCTCTGCATCTTCTTCTCTAATTAATATTTATTCTTATTCTGCACTATATAGGTTCTAATGCAGAGTGGGCGCAAGAGTCTGGACCTTCATATTGGCCTACACAGCCTGTATTGGACACTGATCATGGGTTGGATAAGAAGAATTGGTGGTCCCAACAACCCCATTCAGTTAACTTCATTGACTCTAGACTGCAGAGAACATCATCGTCCCCACAGCAAGATGCTCAGTACAATCCTGTTGAACCTATTCTTGGAGCAAAGCCATCTCCTTTACATAGAACATCATCGTACCCACAACAAGAGCCTCAGTACAGTAATACTGAACCAATTCCTGTGCCCAAGTCATCATTCATTTCGTACCCACCATCTGGTGCAGCATCTCATTCTTCACCTAGTCAGCCACATCATGTGAACATGCCATCTCCTCCCACTGCATTCCAGTTGCCTATGTCTTCTGCACAAAATGATCTACCCCTTCCCCAGTTCCATCATGGAGGTACTCCTCCAGGACCTCCATTTGGTAGACAGAATCATGTTTTAAATAGCGGATCAATGAATGGGAACGGTCCCAGGTTTATGGCAGGTTTGATGCCTCATCAATTGCAACGTCCCAATGGACTGATGCCACCTCAAATGCAGCCACCTCATCAACATGGAATGCTGCCAATACAACAGTCCTCACCACAGTTCTCACAACTACATGCACAGATGATTGGTCCCCATCATTCCCCACCACAAAGCTTGCAAATGTTTGGTCCTCAGCATCCTTCACAAGTGATGAGTAGATTTGATGCAAACTTTGCTATGCCTGACTTGAGTGATCCAAGAGCAAGATTAATGTTGCAACATGGAAGGTTGGGACAACGATATCCTCACCAAGGTTATGAGCTCAGTAATATTAGGATGGATAATGGATGGCCACGGTTCAGATCCAAGTACATGTCTACTGAAGAAATCGAGAACATTGCAAGGATGCAGCTAGCTGCCACGCACATCAATGACCCATATATTGATGACTACTACCATCAAGCTTGTTTAGCAAAAAAATCAGCAGGTGCTCAACTAAAGCACCACTTTTGTCCAACCTTGATTAGAGATCCATCTTCGCGTGCACGCAGTAAGGATGAGCCTCATGCATATCTACAGGTTGAAGCTCTTGGGAGGCTTCCATTTTCTTCTATCCGTAGGCCTCGTCCGCTTCTTGATGTTGAACAAGCCTCTGCACCAAGTGATAATGCTGAGAAATCTGTGTCAAAGACTCTTGACCAAGAACCCATGCTTGCTGCTAGGGTGACAATTGAAGACGGACTTTGCCTACTGCTTGATGTTGATGATATTGACCGCCTGCTGCAATTTAGCCAGCAGCAAGATGGTGGTTTGCAACTGAGAAACAGAAGACAGGGACTCCTCGAGCAGCTTGCTGAATCACTGCAGTTAGTTGACCCTCTTGCACCAAATAAGAATTCACCTCTGTCTCCATATGATGATTTGGTGTTTCTTCGCATAGTCACTCTACCAAAGGGCCGGAAACTACTTTCCCGTTACCTTGAACTTGTGACATCAGGCAGTGAGCTTGCAAGGATAGCTTGCATGGCAGTCTTCCGGCATCTAAGATCCATATTTGGAAATATGCCCTCTGAGATCAGTGCAGCGGAGACGATGACTAGACTTGCAAGATCTGTATCCACACGTATTATTCGAATGGAGTTGAATGATCTCAGTGCTTGCCTTGCTGCTATTGTGTGTTCATCATTGCAACCTCCTCTTCGACCCCTTGGATCCCCAGCAGGTGATTGGGCTTCTGTCATCATAAAGTCTGTACTGGACAGAGCAACAGTTCTACTCACTGATCAGCATGTGGCTTCTAACTACAGTATGCAGAATCGAGCTCTATGGCAGGCATCATTTGACGCCTTTTTTGGGCTGCTTACACAGTACTGCATGAGTAAGTTTGATAGTGTGGTTCATACTGCCCAATTGCAACCTGCTACAGCAGCAGTTATAACCAGGGAAATGCCAGTAGAGCTTCTGCGTGCCAGCCTCCCCCATACCAATGAGGATCAACGCAAGCAATTGCTCAGTTTTGCTCAACGCACTGTGCCTGTTGGCACCCATAGTTCTCATGGGTCTGGTAGTGGACCCATGACATAAGATTCTCAGAAGAAATGAGTGGAAGCATCGAGTTCTTATTAGTAACGAGTACTCACTAAAAATGGCTCCTTAAGAGGTCTGTTATGGTTTCGCCTGAAAGAAGAGAAGGTTAAACTTGTCATTTTCCCATGAAAGGAGAGAAGGTTAAACTTTCCACTACGAATATCAAGAAACAGGCGTCAAGATGGCTGTAGAGCATCAATCAATGGTAATACACGGCTTCAAATTTTGTCACTGAAACATGTCTGTATTGATTAGTACTTTTGTAGGGTAGCCCTGCATCTATTTTTGCCAATACCTGTGTTGGTTATTGCAAAAATGAATGATTCCTGTGGGTCTGCTGGTCTCAAGAGGAAACCCCAATTGGTCTGTAGCTGTTACTTGAAGACACTGTTTAATTGCTCTTCAAGGTGGTTCTTTTCAAGGAGTAGTTGCCTTGGCCTCAAGATGTAGAAGTCGGGATAGCCACAACACGTCCGTGAGCCAGTTTAGTTCTTCAGGAACAATGCGGTTGCTATGGAAGATGTAAAATGGTCAGTATTGTTTTGGGATGGCCTTTTGCCTTTTGAGAACATCATTGCAACTGATGTTGTCCCCTCTTCATCATTTTTGAAGCACTGATTTTGTACGGAAGCTGTGTTTGATCACATCTTGATTACAGCATGCGTTAGGTATCAGTTTAGCTATTTTGATATCATACCTATGTCATTTCTGTCTCTAGATTGTATTGTGCTTGACTAGGTTAATATCTGCCACCCGCAAACAGAGGCAAACAACATTTTTACTTTATAACCACCGAAACTAATGATATAACTATTTTTAACGAAGGAAAATAGAAATTGATTGTTAACTTGAGATGAATTATAATTTGAAATGGAGGGCTTGTGAGACTCATGTGTGGACAACAAATCCTAGCCTTTCATCCATCGGGCCTAGCTGACCAGTGAAGCTTGATTTCGGCTCCTTAAACCAGGATCTTGTGTACTCCCTCCGTTTCTATTTAAGGCATCTTCATTCGAAGTTGCATGTATGCACCTGGATGAGCTTGTGGCCAAGTGCTCTCTTAAACGCGTCTTCATTCAAAGTTACATATATGCACCTGGATGATCTTGTGGCCAAGTGCTAGGAATCTTGCATGAATATGGGTGCATGCTAAAACGACTCTTAAATGCGGACAGAGGGAGTATAAGTGAAGCTAAACCTGCACAACATATACATGTACAAAACAAAACACCTATGTTTTCAGGTTTATACGGCTCTGCCGATGCAAAGTTGACGGGACACTCACTGTCATTCTGATTTCTTCGGTTGGATCTTGTGAGGAGGTGACCATGTCATCCTAACCCTGTCAAGTCCCTCCTGTGGTAGTTCCGTAGTTGGAAAGATTACGATCGGTATTTTATTAGTCTGTGACTGTCAAGAAGTCTCTCCGGTGGTTGTTGGAAAGATTATGGTCGGTACAGTATTCCGTTAGTCTCCGTTTCTACAGAGTGATGAGTGGTGAGTGGTGACTGTCAAATCTCTCCGGTGTGAGAGCACAGCTTCACTCACTCGTGCCCGTCCGTCAAGTCGCGTCTCCTGTCCGCGCGCCGCCCAATCCTGCGCCGCCCCTCTCCCGCGCCGCTCGGGTGCCAGGCCTCGCGCAGCCCCAACGCCCTCACTCCGACCTGCAGGCGCCGCCGTCCGCCCCCAACGCCGTCGTCCTCCCTCCGATCCGATCCAAGGCGGCGGCCGGCTCACTCACCTGCTGCTACATTTGAGGTATTATCCTCTTTTTCGGTCTGTACCCATGTTGTGTTCATGGGGATCCTCAATCCCGCAACCAAATCGCTGAACCCATAACCTTAATCCCCAGATCTGCTTGTGGAGGTGCTTCTGACCAGTGATCGACGGAGTCTAGGCGACTAGGTGGAGGAGAAACACAGCAAGGGAGTCCAAGTAGCCCGCAGCGAAGGAGCCGGAGTAGCCTGTAGCATCAGACTCAGGTTCTGCTACTTCCACCTCAAAGGGTGACCATTGTTTCTTTCTCGTTTTGCTTCAGTTAATAGTAGTCCTCTTAAATAAGTAAAATGCACAATTTATATGATCTGCGTGCTGCATGTTTGAGGTACTGATGGAACTGAATATGTTTGAGGGTTACACTTATCATGGAAAAGCAACTAGCTTTAGTTCAAACTTTTTAATCTTAATAGATGAGTATTATTGTTGATATATGGTTAGTTAACGTGTCAAAAAAAATCAGTACGACTGGTTGGTTAAATTTGATATTGTGTGCTTTGATTGAGGGTGCTCTATGGATCTGCTTGTTTCTTTGTGCGGCTTTCCTGTTTTCTAAAACACTACAACATGAAAACAATGTGATGCCTAATAATTTTAATCTTTCAAATGCAGCTAGTTAATATGTCAGAGTACAATTGGATGTATAGTGGCTGGCAACGTGGTAAAGCGCCCTCTAATGAATGGATTAATCAAACCACTCAATTCTTGAACCATGCATTTTCCAATATGGAATACTCCTGACGATCGAATCGAGATCGATCTAGCATGGATACGAGGAACTACTTGTGTGGTGGTTTTGCGTGGGTGATGGTGGTCGTTCTTGTAGTAGCATCATTGACACCTGTAGCGCAATGTGAGTTCCGATTTTGTATCTTTTTTTCCCACTGAATTCATTGTAGATAGATGTGTACGTATATATTATTATCCTACTTCGTTCTGATGAACACATCATCTGCAGCAGGTCGTCTTCTGGAGCTTGCAAATGGATCTACTACAAGAAACACTACAAGCATTAACTCTACGCACTTGGGATCAGGAGTAGATATGAGTAAGGTGGTGCTGAATTTCTGCCAACTTAGATATCGTGACGCCAAATATGCCTGCTACTGTTGCTTGACTGTACTGCCGATGAAGTGTTACGACACTGTAGATGAGTGTAGGGCCGTGTGCCCTACCTGCAATCCTAAGTGCCCGCCATAGTAAGTTACATATACAAGCGATTAATAATAATTATTAAACTCTCTATGCGTGCACAGATCGGATCTTTATCATCGCTCCACTTTTTTTCAATGTTTTGTCTTCAAATGTCACGTTGTGTTTGGGAGTTGCCCTACACTTCATCATTTGTTTCGATCCATCATCCATCACATATCTGCAGTGCAGCAGTAACATTATATGAGTTAGTTGAATTGAACACCTAAATATTAGCAGCAGGCTGCTAGCACTGTGATAATACGGTACTTCGACTAGCCAACGGCCAAAGCTAGAGAAGAATGTAGGCAGCTGAGACCAACTGTTTGCTTTTACAACATATATATATAGCCATATAGGAGTAGCTCATAATATCTCCGTATAACGCACGGTAATCTTACAATGTATGCACGTGGAACTAGCTCTTGAGTGCAAGTATAGTAAATTACTAACCAGCTAGAAGCTGTCTAAATGCTGATATGAAGAATAGAAAAAAATGAAGCCATGTAACAAAGAAAGAGACCCTGGTTAAGAGTTAATTTTCTCTCTTTTGTTGATATATAAATATAAAATAATATATTAGAGTTTCTTTCTCTGTTCAAAGAATGCAACAACGGAGTGCTTTTCAAATTAATTTAAGTCCAACAAAAGTTAAGTGAATAGTCTCAGATTTATATCTTCAAATTGATTTATTATAAAAATATATTCCCTAATGTACTTTTTATGTAATTTTGATTAAACTTTAAATTGTTTGACTCATTGTGAAGTGGAAAAAAATTCTTTTATAGATAAAAGAATTAGGTCGTAGGTTTTTTTGTTGAAACTGAAGGGGCTAAGGCCACTACTAATAAATTTGTTAAAACTACTCCCTCCATTCCAAATTGTAGGTCATTCCAAGAATATTGGAAAGTCAAAGCATTTGAAGTTTGACCAAAATTATAAAAAAATTTACAAAGATTTATGACATCAAATTGGTATACTATAAAAATATCATTAATAAAGAATCCAATGATACTTAGTTGACATCCTAAATATTATTATCTTATCATATAAATTTGATCAAACTTGAGATGTTTTGACTCTCCAAGATTCTTGAAATGACTTATAATTTGAGATGGAGGGAGTATCAACTATGGTATCACAACACTTTTATGATATTTTGTAGGAGGATGGGTTGGATTCTTTTCATATGATACAGTGCGCTATGTTGAAACAAAGAAGCTTCCTTTTAGTAAGGCACCACATGACGATAGAAACCTTCCTGATATCCATTTAGGCCTATATAATGATGTCGTAATCTTTGATCATGTTGAAAAGGTATGTACCATATATACCATCTCTTAATTTAATATGTCTCGGTTGATTAGATATAATACTCTAAATTGTCATATTTAGATTATAGATGTTGTTTTCTTCCTTATGAAGCTACTTGAGATATTATAAGAGTGCATGCTTATCAATTAGATGATGTTGTGCTCCCTCCATTCTAAATCATAATTCATTTTTGTTTTATCCTAAGTTTCCTAGTTTTGAGAAAAATAAGTTTAACTGAAGTACTATAAAAATGTATCTCATAGACAATCAAATGAGACTAATTTGATGTTGTAGATATTGAAGCACTTTTATATGAACTTGGTCAAATCTTCAAATAAAATCAGGACAAAACCAAAGTAAACTATAATTTAGAATAAATGTATGTAACCTTACATAGGGCCAGTGTACTCAAATTATAGATGTTGCTTTCTTGCTTATGGAGCCTCTCAAACTATATCATAATGTTTAACTAGTATTACGCTATCACGAAACGTTCATCTGTTAACACCTTTCTCTCTAATAAAGTAATAACTTAAAACTATGCTGTCATCTAAAATATTTATATTGTATATAGCACTAGACTGATTAAAATTATGTCATCAAATATTGCTCCTCCATTTGTTGCCATGTTTTTTTTTTGCGCTTTTTATAAACTATCCACAACCACTTATGGTATATTATCATTCTCTTAAATATCAAAATTTTCTAACAAATGGTGTTTC
>JAKNSH010229134.1:0-11678 GCA_027790015.1 Cymbopogon flexuosus | reverse complement strand
GAAGACCTCTGTCCTATCCATTAGACAATGGACGCTTCTCTTTCGTATTTTATTCTTTCTTTTTTTTTTCATTTCTCGGAACAAGAGAAATAATAAAAAACTGTTAGACCGAAACTCTTTTAGGAAAGAAAAACAAATCCTATGTGTTTTGAAATTGGAACTTTTTTGATAAACTTTATACCCCCTATCTATGAAGTGGGAATTCTTACAGGATCCATTTGACACCCAATATGAAAGAAAAGAAGTACCCCCTATTTATTTTCCCAAAACTAAAGAACTAAAGTAAGTAAAAAAAAGAGGGGGAGATGTAGTTTCGTAGCAAACTAGTTTGAAAACATGAATGTGGATACTATTCACGGTTAGTTTGATTAAATTTAAACAAGTTTAACATGCACGAATAGCACAGTTACGTTCTCGAACGGAGAGAGTATCTATAGCCATTCTTATGTGGACAGTGGTACTACGACCAAAAGAAAGTTCTGTTGGCTGGTTTTTTCCGTCTGGATTGATTCAGCTAATGTTGATTTGTCGTGAGAGAAAAACACTCTGAAAGACTAGCTGAAAGCGTCGAAGCGAACAGGGCTTTTGATAGAACGGACTTTGTTAATCTCCATGGAATCAAACCAAGTTCATCACAAGCCAGGCTGCTGCTTGTTTACTGCTCATGGTATGATTGCTCCTGACGAGCGGATTTTTCGGGGTTCTAACCCAGATTTGGGCCGCACCATCCACGGGGCCACCAGCCAGCCACCAGCTCGTTTGGAAAAACCAGCAGGACCAGAAACAACAACTAGCAAATGTACAAAAACTCGAGCAAAGGTCGTCGGAAGACTGCAAACATGGCCGGCTAAAAACATGGAGTTTACAAGCAAAAGCGACCAAAAGCGCACCATTTTACACCCGTGTATATTTTCACAGCGCGAGACTGCAGAAATGCAGAATCAATCAAGGGTTTTTGTTTGGTCCACACGACACGATCTGAAAAAGACTTGTGGCCTTGTGGGGGCATGAATGATTCAGTAGCTAGGTTGCTCGGGAAAAAGATGATTAGGGCTCACTGTACTGTACTGTCGTCAACTAACATTAGCTAATCATGGACAAAAATCCATACAAGATCGTGCGCGCAGCTGCTAGCGCTGGTATGAGAGGCTCCGTACACCGAGCACAACAGCATGTGTGCATGCACTGCATGCGTTGCCTTGGCTTTTCCCCGGCCGTTGCTGCCACGCCTACGCCTTTTGGCAGCGTCGTCGGCCAGGCGCCCAGGCCTCTCGGCCTCTCCCTGTGGAAGCTTGCCGCATGCGTCCTCCGCGCACTGTGGCCTCTCCGGCTCTCCCTCACGCTCGTCGCGGGACCGGGGGAAAAGGCGAAAGCGAAGCAGAGCCCAGCAGAGGGGTGCAGATCGTGCAGTGCAATGCAAAGCGGGGAGCAGACGCAGAGCACGGCCGTGCGGTGGCGCGGGGCACCGGGGGCAGAGCGGCATGTCGCTTGCTGTTTGGCGCCCTGTAGCCCGGGGCCCCTGCGAACGAACGCGCGCGCGAGCGCCCGGCCGCCATGGTCTTCTCTTCTATCCTCTTGTCTCATGAGCTCGACGTGTCTGGACGGCTGGGCCTGGACTGGACGCGAGTACGCGACCCGCTCCGCGCTGTTCTGCCATTGATCATTGATGAGGACAGCATGCTCCGGCTCAGGGCTGTCGCACTGGTCGCATGCATTGCCTTCCGAGCTCAGCTCAGACGGTCAGGCTCAGGCCGGTCAGGCCTATAGCCATAGCCGGCCAGGCCGTGCTGCACTGCCAGCTATCTCGACCTGTTCGACTTACTGCTCGTGGCCGTGCATGGTCTGGTCTCTCTCGATCTCATTCGCGCAGGTGCCATGGCATCCATGTGCCGGCGCGTTGATCCGACGGCGATCGGGATCGGATCGACGTGTCGCCGCCGAGACCCCGCCGGCCGGTGGGCGCGAACGCATGGGCTGACCGGAGTGAATCGTTTTGGCGCTAGCATTATCCCTGCTTGCTTTATTACCGGACGCCGGTAAGCTGGTCCTGGTCGCGCCCGGTGGTTTACGCGCTTTATTGGCGCCGCATGTGTCTTTGTCCCTCCCTCGCCCTCGATCACGCAATCGTGGCATTGTGCACATGTGGTGTGCCCGAACTGACCTGAGATCGATGAGCTCCGCTCCTGTTCCACTCTTCATCAAAGTTCCGGCGATCGCCGTACGTACCACACGATGAGTTAGCGATCTATAAAGAGTTCGTTAATTTCCTCGTCGACCCGGCCCCGTTCGTGTCTGTACGATCGCCAGATTGTGCACACGACAGATCGACAGCGCCGCGGCTGAAGTCATGGACCGGGCGGCCGCCGTGTCATGCGGTGAGACTGAGTGAAATCATACGGATCGCCATTCGAGGGATCTGAACATTCTGAGGACTGAAGCAGCAGGCGCGGCGCGGTGCGGGTGATGGTGGGGGATTGGGCCCAATTTGGGCCATGAAACGACACAATTATCATTTATCAATTTGCCATCCCGTTAGGGTCCAGCCTCATGTCTTGGCCCATCACTCTAAAGTTGGGCCAGAAACTGTCTTTCCCGGATCCGGCCTATTTCTCTATACACTGAACCACTCTTTTCCCTTTTCCCACGGCTCTAGAACCTTCTGCCTCCTTCCATTCGTCCCAAACCCCCGTCCAAACCTTTCTTCATAAGCCGGCGGAATCACGACACGCACACACGCCCGCCTCCACCGCCCGCCCACAACAACCCAGACGCCTCGAGAGAACGGACGGAAGAAACGAGAGCGCTCCGGAGATGTCGGCGGCGGATGAGCTGCGGTTGGAGCTGGACGAGCTCCGGCGGCTGGAGGGCCTCGCCAAGCACCCCCGCGTCCAGACCCTCCTCACCAACGAGATCCGCAACGTCGAAGCAAAGGTTGCGCCTTTCCTCCTCCTGTTCCTTTTCTTTTACCTCTTCTCCCCCATTTTCTCGTTATCCCCGCTGATCTCATTCGGCGCCTGGGTGGATTCCGATCCGTTTCTTCCGATTGTCTCTGCGCTGTCTGATAGTGGTTGCGTTGCGATGGCAGTTAGCGAAGGCAACCGAACCGTCGCCGGAGCCAGTGGCGGCGGCTTCTGCGCCTGCGCCCGCGGCGGCGCGTCCTGCTTTAAGCTACGTCACGTTGGGATCGTTCAGCTGGGACCAGGACAACGAGAAGATCAAGGTACTCTGTTAGTTTGTTACCTGTTTTTATTAATTTTGTCCCGTCAATTGGTTTGTGCAACCCGGCATTGCATTTTTACCAATCTGTCTAGTCTCCTAGGGCATTATTCAATTGCGGATCACAGTGCTAAGTTCTGAAAATTATCGAGTCGCCACTATGTTTGGCAAGCAACATTTTCATTTTGTATCAATCAAGAAGAGTAATTGTGAATTAGGTGAAGGCTATTTTGGAGCTATTGGATGGAGCTATGAAAATAAATTGCCGTCTCAGCCTTTTCAAGTCAGTCTGGTTCCAGAAGTTTGTGTTCTCAAGAAATAAATTTGTTCACCATGTTCATACTATGTCTCTTGTAGTCCAGTAGTTTTAAGAATCATGTGCAACTGGAGTTAGAATCCACTGATGAGGTCATGGGTGTCGTGTAATTATGACCTCATAATATTTCATGATGCAACATGATGATTAAAATCAATTCATATGGTACATAAAATATTCAAAATCTATTTATTTTCCAGCTCTATAGGATTATAGTTCATATATGGCTTTCATTCTGTTAGTTAGGCCCTGTTTGAATCCTCCAGATTTTGAGAATCTGGATAGAGAAAATCCCACAATCCAGTATATTATCCACATGGCCTAGATTTTAGATGCATTTTAACTCGCAAATTTATAGAATCTCAAAATCTAATAAAACTATTCGGATTCTTTTTATCCGGATTCTCAGAATCCCTAGGGATTCAAATGGCACCTTATTTCACCAAACCAACATATATCCAAAGGTGCCATGGGTATGTATTTTGATAATATTTTGCTCGACTTGACTGTACCCATGTTCAGATATATGTTTTCCTTGAGGGAGTCGAGCAAGAGAAGGTGGAGACTATTTTCAAGCCAACATCAGTTGACGTAAAGTTTCATGATGTTAATGGCAAGAATTATCGGTGTGCTATACCAAAGCTTAACAAGGAAATTGTTCCTGAGAAATGTAAGGTTCTGGTGAAGCCAACTAAGGTTATTATTACCCTTTTCAAGGCTTCTAAAGGCAACTGGTTAGACTTGCACTTCAAGGAAGATAAGGTAATTACTGTACTGAACTAATATAATTGTCTTTGTGATTTTCAAAGTTCAAATAGTTTTATCTGTATGATATTGGACTGCCCTGGATGTCTGAAAATTTGTCTGTAGGACACTATTTTTATTGATTCTGTTGATGCACATTAAAATTTTGTAGCTGGCCATTGGGGAATGTCCAGTGCCTAGTGGGAATCACATGGATGGATAACCCAGTCAATTCAGTGCTTGGGTTTACTTCCTAGGTTATGAAGAGCTCACTGCACTGATTTATATCTAGGGACTAATAAACTTCTCTATGGGTGAATTCTGTTTTCTTGATTGCTGGAAACTAGTCAAGTTCCGTCTACCACCATTGTTGGATCACTGTGCCATCTTTTTGTTTTCTATTTGTTGTGGTAGTTTTCGGGGTGCATATATCTGGTGAAAATGGCACAAATGTTATAAATGGTGTAAATTCATAAAAAATATCCTTGTAAGTCTAAAAGAACTCTAAAAAATTTTATTGCTCTAAACTGAGGTTCTGGTCTGCATTCATGTAAATTTTCAGGTCTAAACTCAAATCATGCTTAAAAATAAAAATTTCAGGGTAATAGCGCATACAATTTTGCCTCTAAAGTTCTAACGTGAATTTCGCCCTATGTTTTTTTTTTATGAATTGGTACCCCCATCCCCAACCTTTGTTACCACCAACTTCAATATCAAAAGTAGTTCTTCTGTTGTACCAGTAAAAACAATTAGGGCTTTTATTGACCATTTTCTCAGTTATTTCGTGGAACTAGGTAACAGTTGTTACTAGTAATGAGGAATAAAATTCTGGCTTCCTATTCTAAGTCAATTCATCTCAAACATGACTAATTTTATATAAAATATTAGGTTTTTTATACCAAATGCTTATCACTATAATAATAATAATACCTATTCAGTTCCAGAACTAGTGGTTACAGTGAGCAATCTTGTGTATACCTGGGATGTATTTTCATACTTATTTGAAGTAATACTTGATATTATTTTCTGTATTTTTAGTCAAGTGTAGAAAATCTTGACTGGCTTGAAAACTGAATTTGCGGTCTTCTTACAACCATTTGTGCAAATCCTAAAGCAAAGATATGACCAGTGTGTCGTAGGATCATAGCACCAGTCTGAATGCTGCTAGGTTTGTTACCAGACACCGATTACTGCTGGTCACACTAAACTATGTTTTTGTCGACAGTTTAAGCCAAGCATGGACAAGGAAAAGGATCCGATGTCAGGAATTATGGACTTAATGAAGGTAAATATTTTTTATGTTCCATGTGTATTATTCTAGAAGTTCTTTTGAGCATTCTTTGACTTTGTTACATGCATTCTGTACAGAACATGTATTTTGAGCATTCTTTGACTTTGTTACATGCAGTCTGTACAGAACATGTATGAGGAAGGCGATGAGGATATGAAACGCACAATAGCGAAAGCTTGGTCTGATGCCAGGTCTGGGAAGGCGACAGATTCGATGCCCGGATTACCTTGAGCTGGATGGACTTCTGTCTGCTGCCTAGCCACTGCACCCGAAGTGTTACTGATGGTTTAAACAGCATTACAATGTCTTTTTGGTCTTAGTGTTTTTTTTATCTTTTATTTGTGAGTGGAGTTGGACGTGCCAGGCATATTTAAATATCTCCACTTGAACAGAGAAAACTTCACATCGAGTCCAAGAGGTTTTATGGTTTTGTCTTTTGTGGTATGACTATGGCCTTTCTGTTTGCTGCGGAAAAATGGTAGGAGTAGAAGCTTTGCCTAGGCCGGCAATGTTGCATTTGTGAGCATTACTGTTTGTGAGGCTGCGTAAAATATGCTTCATATTAATTACGTTTATTATGTGTTGTCGCCCCGAGCAGGGCCATCTCCAAGGGACCAAGGCCATAGCTGACCGATGGCGATCAGCATCGTCTGCCGGAAAGCTAGCGAACTAGTGCTTTGCATGCATTGATCAACAGTTGCAAGGGCGGCGTGCACAAGCAGCATCACTGGACCAGGCTACGGTTGGGCTGCTCTGGCGCTCTGGCGTGGTACCTGGTACCTGGCTTCGGTTGCGCTGGTCGCTCGTCTGCCACGGTTGATGTCTCATGGGGGCACTGGACCGGTGCCGGCACTGGACACGGCTGGCTTCGGTTGCGCGGACAGCTCCGTCTGCCACGGCCGGTGTCAAACTGGGAGGGCCCTTGACACGGGAGCCGGGGCGAATAGCGACCACTTAGAACATGGTGCATTGCATGGACCTCACAAAAAATGAAAAACCCGTCACGCGTTATCTTTCCCTAGTCCGGACAGCGGCTGCAAATCTGCAATCCTGACTACTACCAAGCAACAACAATCCGCGCGGAAACAGCAACAACAATCCGCGCGGAAACAGTTTTCGTCGCCTGTGCGCCCGCTCCCACACCCAACGAACTCTTGATAGATGATAGCAGCTGCCCATACCATGCAAGAATATGTAAAAGCTTGGTTTAACGAGCTTGATGTTTGTACAAATCAGAAGAAACTTAGACCAGCTCTCTGGTTCGCATTCCGTTCAATATAACCAGTGTACTTTTCTGCAGGGTACCTAACATTTATCCCGACACGAAACTAAACAACGAATCTTTTTTTTTTTTTTTTTTTGCTGTAAGGTTAAGGCTTTCCTAAATATCACAGCCTGCATGAAAAGAGCCACAGCGATCTGAGAGCCAGCGCTTCGCACTTCAACCCATGCGAGGAACTGCAGCCAAAGGGAAATTGCAATCTGCTGGGAGCCTCGTTACCAGAGCAAGCGCCCCCCATCAAAATGCGAACAAACTGATGTGCCGGGGGCAGGATACATATATATAGCTCCGCTCCGGTTCGATTGAAAGGAACGTCAACCTGCATGAGATCATGCTTTCAGTAAGGAAAAAGAGTTGCAGTTTCCGTTCAGCGCACATTTGGGTTGGGCAGATTTCGTCAAGCCTGAAGCCTTACCTGATGCTAAGATCATGCTAGCTCTGAACAAAGGACCTGGCTACCATAGTCCTGGTTGAACTTTTCGTAGCGATGTGCATGGAGATGCGCTGATGGCCTAGTGTTCCTTAATGCAAGTTCAATATCTTCAGGTTTCAGAGGACCAACCTCAGGCAGTTCTGCACATCCAGAAAATAATTAAAAAAAAACATAAATATGAGATATGTTCATTGGGCCTGTGGACAATAATAGGTGGAACTAAAGAACCTTTTTTCTTTAAAGATCAAGAACCTATATTTTGGTTTTTAAACTAACATGGGACGAATTGGCCGATAATATAAAGTAAAAATCACAAAAGAACCAAAACTTACCTTCCTCCGGCACCAACTCATCACTGGCTTCAAGAACTGACATGAGACGTCTGAGTGGTTGCATGGCAGCTTCTTTGCACACAAGACGGATATCTGAACCAGAGTACCCTTCAGTCTTTTCAACTAGTATGTCGTACGGGACCTCTAACTTTGAGGTATTTGCTGGCAGAAGTTCCTCAAACATCGCTTGCCTTGCTTCAGCTTCTGGAAGCGGTACAAGAATCTGATGGACACAGAAAAACAGAGGTGAGATCAATCCATTAGCAACCCTACATGATAATGTAAACAAACTACAAGACATACCCGTTTCTCAAGCCGGCGGAGCATAGCTGCATCCAATTCCCAAGGAAGATTTGTAGCTGCAAGTACAAATACCAAGTCGTTTGTCTTTGTCAAACCATCCATCTGCAATAGACATTGGCATAAACGTAAATGTAACATTTCACCCAGGGAAGCTATTTGACGGTACAATTTCAAACCAGGAGAAGACATCAAACAAGAAATCAATCTGGACTAATAATTTATACTTGACATCACAAAACAAGCAGAAACCTGAATAAGTAGTTCAGTCTTCAAGCGACGACTAGCTTCATGCTCACTACGAGCTTCACCACGCTGGCTGATAATGGCATCTATTTCATCAAGAAATATTGTGGATGGTGCATGATGCCTAGCAAGCTCAAACAGAACTTTGACAAGCTTCTCTGAATCTCCTGCGCTCGCATATGAAAAAAATTAGATTCTCCAATCCTAATAGAGAAATGAGAATACAAAAAGCAAAATATAGTTCTATACTTAAGAACAGCAAGGATTTGACGAAAAAAAAAAATGTTGAAGTGACCCCTATTGATTGTGCAAACTTTTGGCTCATACTTAGTACTATAGTGATGATAAATCATGCCAGGTAATGTATAGCCGCACTTGCAGTAAGATCTTTCTATTGAATTTCCCCAATCCTAATATAGAAATGAGAATATAAAACTGAAATACCGTTCTGTACTTAAGAACAGCAAGGATTTGAGAACAAAAAAAATCTCATGTTCTTCTAAAATTACACTCCTCATCTGACTACAGCAATGCATATGTTTCATGAGTTTAACTAACAGCAGCCCCGTCGATCAACAGGTGCAAGGTGTGCACTTGTTCTGGGCCTCCAAATTTAATACATAAGTATATATTACAACAAGTACATGATTAATCAATAGTTATGCTGGACGTCCGGCTCCTTCGCCCATCAACCCATGGCAGGCCATCCGACTCCTTGCCTTTGGCTTCCCCGTAGTCCAATATCCATACATAAAGCGATGTTTCATTTTCTTCGCAATCCCGATCATCACCGCGCCGCTGCTCTACACCTAGACGCGGTAGTTTGGCACGGCATCGCGGCAATCGCGCAAACATCGCCAGGACACGGTCGTAGTCCTACTTGCGATGTGCAATGACACAAGAATGATATCTTGGAGATGATGTATGAAGATATAATTGAAGTCTTCATTTCAAAGAATACTAGCAGAATGATGCTTTTCAGTAGAACATAAGGTCAGTTCGTTGCTTAAGTACTTTTGTATTGTTTTAGCATCAAGATTTGATATGTTCTAAATACTAGGAGTATAAGAACAACGTATATTTGAACTTTTATAATGAAAAAAATTATGTTTTTATTATATTATTTTCTTATAAATTTTAGGGCCACATCACGCAATTCGTTCAGGTTCTAAATCATAGGTACGGCCCTGCTAACAGCTGAAGGTTAAATTACATTGGTTAGAATGGCAGAAGAGAATGTAAAGAAGCGATGGGGACTTGTCTAGAAAAGCCATACCACGCCATTTGCTGACGATTGATGATGCTGAAATGTTGAAGAAGGTGGTTTTGCACTCAGTAGCGACCGCTTTTGCCAGCATTGTCTAAAAAACAGGATTCAGTTAAAACTGAGAGGCCTGTCTTTGTATAAGGATAAGTGCATGAGAATATAACCAAATGCTCAACATAATAGTGACTCTGAACCACAGAACTTTGACTACAGCTAAGAAGGAAAAGGAAAGGATTAAAAAAAACTCGACACATGAATCACATAAATCTGCAGGATTAGCATATTAAATGGGTAGGCATGTACAAACCTTTCCTGTCCCTGGGGGGCCAAAAAGTAAGATGCCTTTCCAGGGAGAAAGAAGACCAGTGAAGTATCTGAAAATAGCACAAACAGTACACATAGATTAGTAAAAAAATAGAAAGATTGGCAGTCCTTCATTTGCCTAGCATTGTATCCATATTATCCCATTTGTGCAGTACAAGACATGAACGTGTTTTAATATTCTTCACAAAATTCGATTCATATCAAAATTAAACACTATTCTTTGAGCAAAAGAAGGCACAATTAGTATATTTAACACCAGCAGCAAAGAGATAACAGCTGTAAGAATTATCATGTTGAGAGATTAACATTCTCCTTATTTTTTGCGTCAAAAAACCATTCTCCTTATTTTTTTTCTTTTAGCGAGAAATAGCTAACTTACTTTGGGTACTTTATGGGCATGACAACAGCCTCTTTTAGAAGGCGTTTTGCATTTTCCAGTCCTTTGATGCTCTCCCACTTCACATCTGGGCTTCCGCGAATAATATCCCTGAAAGAAGGTCAAATAATGGGATAAAATGTTTCAACAGCTAGGCCACACCTTCCCTGATTCTTAAAGCCACAGTAAGTTCAGATTACCTCAACAATGTCTCTGCAAGATTACGCATTTCAGCTGACTCAAATGAGGGTAGAAGGGGCTTCTGGCTACAAAAATTACATTCAAAAGTGTGATGTTCAAGAAGATAAAAAAGAACAACTTAAAGGTATGCTAGTGTTTATCATACTAAATAAGTATTATCAAATTATACATGGAACATGTTTTCATAATTTTATTTATTTAATTTAAACTCATAAATGTTGACAGTACTTTTTTATGTGAAATTAGTTAAACCTAAGATAGTTTGACCTACACTGAACCTAGATTTGTATCCTTTCCGGGATGGACGGTAGTATGGGTGTACCGCAACAAGGTGAGGGACCATGATCTGTGATTCCCGTTTGAGCTATGTTTGTCACATACTCGCATGATGCTAGCTACACACGGCATACAAGGGACTTCATGGTGCTGGGTGCATTCAGTGCATGAACCAGCCAAAATTGGATTGAGTCTGCACCCCACTGTATCCATATCAGGAGGTCAACTAAATCGCAGATTTCTCTATCCGTATCCCCACCAAAAACATTCCGAGGAAGTCGGTCATTCACATTTCCCAATCCTACTGGCTACTGCTCAAGATCTGTTCAGCCACCTCGCATCACATGCAGCATAAGAGCCAGAAACGCAAATCTGAAAAGGGTAAATAGATCGCAGCACCGAAGGTGTGTAGAGTAAGATAAGCAAGAGTGCTCACATTACATCAGCGTTTCCGTCGCGAATCGCGGCGGCTCGGACCTGGGTCTGCCTGGCCTGAAACAAGACGGCACTGGGATGAATCAATCAACCAAAATCAGCTGACATGACAACATACAGCCGCATGCATGGGGGGCGGAAACGGAACAGAGGATCACAACACAAGCCGGGAGCCGCGCAGTCCACACACACACCTGCTGCTCGAACTGCTCGTAGACCGCCAAATCGGCGGTCCTCTTCGGGGCGCTCCCGTTGGCTTCCCCGTTGCTGGCGTGCCCGTTCTGCTCCGGCTCCTCCTTCTTGCCCCCGAATCTGGACTCCCAGAACCCCTTGAAATCCTGGGAAGAAGGAACGCGGAGACCGGAGTCAACATGCCTGCCGCGCGGAGAGAGGGACGGAAGCGAGAGAATACGGGACGGCGGCGGGAAGCAAGAAACCCGGGCTACTTGCCATTGCTTCGCGACGACGCGCTTCGCCGGCTGCCTGTCGCTGTGGCCTCGGGGGATAGAGCGACTGGAGTCGACGAGTGTACTCTCGGCTCTCTCGCGGTCCTCCCCGAGTCCGCCGGAGAGACGGGAAGGGGAAGAAACTACAGGGTCGGGATCTGGGTGGGACCCACTAAACTTTAAAAGTTTAGTG
>JAKNSH010229041.1:0-11790 GCA_027790015.1 Cymbopogon flexuosus | reverse complement strand
TACAATATTATTCCGAATATACAACAGCCTTTGAAAGAAGCAGCAACCCAACTGAACAAGTAGTTGCATCAAGTGCCACTGGCAAAAGGTTGTAGCTATGTCACTTCACTTGAACCAGCTGCTTTCTCAACACATCTGATAAACACAACTGCAGAAATTAGTGCACACCACCTTCAGTTGTAATGGTCAAATGCATAATCACATATATCATATATGATACATAACCGGTTGTGATTTTAACCCACAGATTACCAGATATGTATGTGCAACTCAAACCGAATTTCCTTCCAGCAGTACCTCATCATAGACACAAACCCAAAAGGGGAAAAAACATTGAGGCGATGTCAATGCAGGCTACGTACATCATACATGATCATCCTACACAAATCATGCAGAAAACTCGCACAATGTCTGAACTACACAAATCAAACCCCACCAAAGCAACCATGATTCAGAACTGGGACACAACCACACAAGCATTACATAGAAACAACTATTTAGGCAGTCACTCAAACCAAACGTTGAGAGCATTCATAATTAGAACAGATGTTTAAAGCAAGACCATAATAGGCAACAGGACTGTCATTGTCATGCAGGTACTACTAGCTAGAGACATACAAATCAACGCATCTGAATATATCAGAGCCATTTGTGCGTTTGCAGGACAACATAGCTAGGACGCTAGGTGCCTAGGTGACCAACTCTTTCACCCTTTTTTCTATTAGCTATGCTCAGTGTGGGGTAGGAGAGGCATCAGCAGAACATGTCCCTCCAGATATAAGCATCAGAGGTTTCGCCTAAAGTTCCACAATTTCTTGCGACGTGCTGTTTGCAGCTTTATCTGTCTCACCTGCATTTGGAAAGAAAATCACAAGTTTACTCAAACGACCAAGAGGATTTTCATGAATGAAACGTATGTGAATAAAATATGGTCTAAGACACATCTAACAAGGTTTCTTAACGTTATTTTCTTAGTCATAATTTGTTAGGACGTCATCTGTGACCCATCCTCCTGCTGTGTAAGAGATATGTCTCAAAGAAGAAACACATTTTCACTCGGATATCTTGTCAGTTGTCACATTCATCTAGATCCAGATAACTAAAAGTACTTTGCTTTTCACGTAACTGTCAAAACCTCAAAATATGTCTCAAACAAGAACCCCTTGAGAGGTAAGTTGCACCTTGTTTTTATAAAGCTTACATGTAACAAAATCTTTGAATATGAGTATGGTGCCTATGTTTTATGGCACATCTATGCCAGCTCATGGGATTCCAATATAAGGGATATTTTTACCCTGTTCAAAAACTGTATGATGGCATCATTTTGGCACTCTACATGATTAGCACTCAAGTTATCTACTGAACATTGAAACATGTGGGTAAGTGGGTAAGAAAGTGCAGCTATTGAAAGTTGAGGAGAAATAACCATGATTTTGCTGAAATGCTGACAGTATTTATTTTTTTTATCTATTTCTAAAGCTCGTGGAAAAAGAAGTGCAAGTACACTTACCCTGTGAGAATATCCAGGTTGCAGGGACTTTTCTATTCTCCCATGATACCAGAGGCAAGGGCGAATAGATCTTCCCATCTTTCATGTCATACAATTCACAAGATCTAACTGCTTTTCTCAAATTCCCAAACCAGTTGATGGAATCATGTAGGTAGAAGATACAGTCCCGTGAAAGATCATCGGGAGACACACGAACAGCTCTGGAGCACCCTCGCCCAAGGAATAACGCTTGATCATTTCCCAAAGTCCTCATCTCCGCCCACGAGTGCCGTTCAAGATCAGCCTTGAACACCACAAACTTACTACTGCCAGTCACATGAGTTCCAGGTCCACGCTCTATTTTGTAGGGAACTTTTCTATAAATCATCAGCAGTGTGCCATGAGATTCGAGGAGGTAAGGCATGTATTCTTGGCATGGAAATGGTATTCCCTCAATGAGGCGCTTAATTCGAGACACCCTTGGCTCATTGTCATACTCATACTCATACACAATGTCTATAGCTATAAGATCCACGGTGCCAGTGGTGCGATCAAGAGCATAGATCTTCCCTTGCAAGAAGACCATATCAGAGAGCTGACTGCACTCCACATCTTCAATCACTGACCATTTGCCATCCCCTGGTCGGCACAGAGAAAATGTACGGAAAGAGCCAATAGCAACTACGGCAGCAATGAGGCGTGTGGAGCACACAACCATGGAGACTACACCTATCCCACTGGCATATTTTCTGAACAAGCGGGTGTGCTGCCTCTCATAATAGTGTTGGACCATATAATCTTCAATGAATTCCACATGCAATTTGCGGTAGCTGGAAAACAGGCTAGGAAGGGGCATTGTGGCCTTGGTGAAGGGGTTCAACAGGAAGTAGTTCCTATCATTGCGTGACAGGAGAAGCCATTCACCACAAGACTTTTGGTAGTGCACGCCGTCTGGCAGCTGGAAGGTCTCGCCGTCGCTGGGTGGGAAGCTGGTGGCGCTGCCATCAGGAAGCAAAATCCACGGCAGCGGCGATGGCGGGGGCAGGCGGTACTGATGCGCCGCGGAGCACCACATGCGGCAAACGGCAGAAAAGAAGGCCCGATCGGCAGGCGTGCGGAGGCGGAGGAACACCAGGCCAAGGAGCTCTATCGGGAGGTCCGACCAATGGTGGCGCCCGTGATCCTTGGACCTGTGGCATCCTGCAATGCAAATGGGAGCACGGCATGATCAGACGGAGTTAGAAAACATAGAGAGGCACGTCGGCATAGAAACAAACGCTTGGTGGACATGGAATTGCAGTGGGTAAATATTTAATTAAACCATTTATAATTGTAATAATCCATCACGTTTGATTCTTCTCAAGCACACCGGATGGTTCTCCACCACAAATCTAAGGCCACAAGCAGGACATGATCAACAAAGGAATCAAAGAACATGCCGAATGGACTACAAAGGTACGGAAACATCAGATCCGTTGAGACCTCGCATTGCAACAGGTAAGGCGAGGACGTCAGAGAGGAGATAAGGCAGATACCTTGGACTCGTCGCCGGCCGCCGCCCGCTGGTGGCCGCTACGGTGGGTGGAGGAAGGAATCGACGATGGCGATGGGAGCGACGGCGTGTACCGTGGGAATCCTAGTACCGTGCGCTCAGGTCTTTTGAAATAGGTCTTTTGAAATGGACCTGTTTGGGCTGAGAAACGGAGCCTACAGAACTGATGAAGCCCATACGCGCCTTGTTTTTATGAATTTTTTTTGGTATTTCACCTTTTTACAAAATTATTAATTGGTCGCAACAGAATTTTGCAAAAAAAAAAAACATATATATACTGTCAACTGTCTGCTCTCACCAAATGAGATGGAAAGATATGAATATAGGCATATAGCCCCGTCGGTACATGCAAATGGACTCAATTTTGAGAAACTATACATGTAGATATAGACAGATAGATCATCATCCATTCATCCTACAAAGATCGTGCAGCAACCTCCCCCAAAATCAAGAAGCATACAAATCAAACCAGTATTCAGAAACAGAGACAAACCCAGAACCAAAGGCATTATATTAGAACCCACGGTGCAAGCAGTCACTCATACACCATTAGTCAAAAAAAAACACCGTATCAGACAGGTTGGTTATCTTTTTAATGTAGATAATAGCTACTGACATCCAAATCAATATATGTGACTGACATCACAGCCATTTGTGCATGTGTATGAACACATGACTGAGCAAAGATTTCTTTCACCCATTTTAAAGCAGCTTTGCTCAGTTTAGAGTAGTAGAGGCATCAGCGGAACAAGTCCCTCCACATATAAGCATAGAGATTCCAATTCCTCAGGTTCCAGAATTTCCTGTGAATCCTGCCATGCTGTTTTCAGCTTCCTCTGTCTCACCTGCATTTCGGAAAAAAACAAACAAACATCACAGAAGCACATGGAGTGGCTCAAACGACCAAGAGTTTTTTATGAATCAAAATCTATGTGAATCACTGTGTTCCTTGAAAGTTATTTTGCGAGTCGTATTTTGCTAGGATTGCATATGGGATCCATCCTCCTCCAGCACAAGGGAGATGTCTCAAAGAAGGCATACTTTGTTTTTCACATGATTGTCAAAAGTTCAGAATATAACTCTCACATAAAAATGCCCCATTATGAGCAAAGTTGCAGTCCTTTAGCTTCCATGTAACATATATGAGTATGGCTCATGTGGTCTATAGCGCATATGCCATCTCATTGGATTCCAATATAAGGATATTTTTACCTTGTTCATAACTGCATGATTGCATCGTTTCACTACATGATTTAGGACTCAAGTCGTCTACTGAAATTGAAATATGTGAGCAAGTAAAACTAACTATTGACGATCAGCCAGTCAGGGAGAAATAATTAGATTTTAGCTGCAAAAACATGGAGGCATTTTTTTATCTAGTTCTCAAGCATGCAGAACAAGAACTGCAAGCACACTCTTTGGGCCTAGTATCCTTGTAATTCCCTTGTACAGTTATTCTTTCATTTAATTAAAAAAAAAAGGAGGTGGGGGACTCCCCTGACCGATTCGGTCAAAGAAAGAACTGCAAGCACACTTACCCTGTGAAAATATCCAGGTTGCTGGCAAGTTTTTACTCCTCCATGATACCATAGGCAAGGGCAAATAAATCTTCTCATCTTTCATGTCATACAATCCACAAGATGTAGTTTCTCTCCACCATTTCGAACACCAGTTGATATAATCATCCACGAAGAAGATACAGTCCCGTGAAATATCATAGGGAGACACACGGACAGCTCTGGAGCACCCTTGCCCAAGGAACAACGCTTGGTCATTACCCATAGTCCTCACTGCAGTCCACAAGTGCTGCTCAAAATTGGCCTCGAACACTTCAATGCCAGCCACACGTATGATGTAGCTTTTTCGTCCGTAGTGCTCCCTTTTGTAGGGAAGATTTCTGCGGATCATTAGCAGCATGCCATGGGATTCAACAAGGTAACACCTATGCATGATATCTTGTTGGGGTGGCAGGGAAATTCCCTCAATGAGGCGCTCAAGTCTAGACAACCTTGGCACACTGCTGTCATGCTCATCGACAATGTCAATGGAAATAAGATCCTCAGAGCCATTGTTTCTATCTAGAGCATAGAGCTTCCCTCGGAAGAAGACCATGTGTGAGAGCCGCCTGCACTGCTCACTTGCGCTCACTGACCATGCAACAGCTCCTGGTCGGCACAGAGCAATCGTACCAAGACCCCTGACAGCCACTATGGCAGCGATGAGGCGTGTGGAGCACATAACTAGTGATACTACAGATATGTCACTACGGCACTTCCATGTGCCTGGCATGTTATTCTCTAGGACCATATAGTCTTCGGCAAAATCCACAGGCTCTTGGTAGTAGCTGTACGAATACAGACTGGGAAGCGGCATGGTGGCTTTGGTAAAGGGGTTCAGGAGGTAGTAGTCATAGCCACCGCGCGACAGGAGCAGCCACTCACCACAGGAGTTGTGGTAGCTCACGCCGTCCGGGAGCTGGAAGGTCTCACCGCTAGGGAAGCTGGTGGCACTGCCGCTAGGAAGCACGAGCCACGGCACCGGCGACGGCGGGGGCAGGTGGCACTGCCGAGCCGCGGAGCACCATGCGCGGCAGACGACAGGGAAGATGGCTCGGTCGGCACGTGTCCGGAGGCGGAGGAACACCAGTCCGAGGAGCTCTGGCGGAAGGCACGACCATGGCGCTGAGACTTGGGCTCTTTCCATCCTGAAGATATGAGAAAAAGCATGATCAGAAGAAGAAAAAAACAAGGAGACAGGCGCATCAGCAATTCAGCATATAAACAAACACCTGGTGGACATGGAAGGAGGGCACAGAGCAGGTCAATATTTATCTAAGAATACTATAATAATAGTCCGTCACCTTCGATTGATTGCTATCAAACGCATTGGATGGTTCTTCTTCGCAAATCTTAAACCCAAAAGCATAACAGAATCGATAAGGAATCAAGAACATGCGGATGGGGACGGCTACGGGAAACATCAGAGCCGACGGATGAGTAAGCGAAGGCATGGACGGATTTGAAGGGGAAGAGAGGAAAGAAGAGGGCAGACAGGGCACAGGGAATATACCTTGGACGCGTCGTCGGCCGGCCGCGCCGCCGTGGCCTGTGCTGTGGAGCGTGGACTATGGCGATGGCGATTCGGAGCGTACAGGGCGCATTCAGAGAGAAACAGTCTTACGACGTGATGAAATGAACACCAATAAGGCTGGATAGATAGGCCTAAATGAAGCCTACGATTGCCTGCAATTTTCTTTTTGGACTTCTTTTCGCGTTTTATATATTTTTCTAATTCCCCTAAAAAATATTTTTTCTATAATATAATAAAGTAAGTAATTAGCCGAATCGGAAAATTAGCAAAAAAAAAAAACATTTCCCATCAGTAGGTACAGTTATTATTATCATATAGTTGTATAGATCATATGAAAATGTTATTGGTTTTGTGAAGGATGATGTCAAATTTTGACCATTACTGACCTATCGCCGGAATCTGATTTTAGTCATTAAACTAAAAATTCAGATATTTTTTTTCTAGAAAACAATAGAAATTGAACAAGAGCGCTTTATTGCCTTCAAAGGTGGTTTTAATAATAAATCTATAGTAAGGCTGGGACTGGAGAACAGCACCTGGAGAAAAACGGATAGGGCAAGCATAAAAAACCCAAAATTTAAGAATAATAATTCTTTTTCTTGGTGGCTTCAGAGATTTTTTTTCGAAATTCAAGAAACTGTTATACATTCAAATTAGTCAGAATTTTCTGGCCACTCTGAATGGTTCCAACTACTAAGAAGCACTAAACTAAAGCAGACTTTAAAAAAAAAAAGGCTGAGTAGGAATTTTTATGGACTACCGCATACAGACCTAAAGTCCTAATACTAAAGTCGTGCAATGCCAATTTGCCATGCGTGCTACTACATTTGGCACTAACAAAGACCAAAAAAGCAGCAACCCAACAGTCTAGACACATCGCTTCTTCAGCCTGAATCAGCAACCCAAAAGTACTTGCTTCAAGTGCCACTGGCTAAGGGTTGCTAGCTGTGTCACTTCTCACTTGAACCAGCAGTTTTGGCAACAATTGACAAATTATTGCACACCTTCGATTGGGAATCTGGGATGGCCAAACACATATCACATATGTTTGATACATAACCACTCGTGATTTTAACATACAGATCACCAGATATGTGTGTGTAACTCAACTAAATTTCCTTCAGCAGTTCCGCACAGACAAACCCAAGAGGAAAACAACGAGGAAATGGCAATGCCAGCTTCATATATGAATAAAGATCATGCAGCAAGTCTGAAGCACACAAATCTAATCTGGATTCAGAAACTGAGACAAACCCCGAACCAAAAGTACTATATTTGAAACCACGGTTCAAGTAACAAACCATTACCCAAAGGCCAAAGTAGACAACAATTCTAATTAAAACAGTGTTTGAAGCAATACCATACACATAAAAACAATGACAGTATCAAGTGACAGGCTGGTCTTTTTTTTAATGCAGGTAATAGCTAGTAACATCCTAATCAAACACATGTGAATGACAAGTCCCTCCACGTATAAGCATCTGAGGTTCCACGTTCCACCTCCTCACATTCCACCTCCCCTGCTGTTTGAAGCTTTATCTGTCTCACCTGCATTAGGAAAAACCATCACATAAGCACAAGCTATGGGTCAAACGACAAACGACCTGGTGGCTTTTCGTGAGTGAAACCTATGTGAATCAATATGATCTAAGCCACCTCTAAAAAAAAGTTGTTTAATGTTATTTTCCGAGTACTAGTTTGTTAGGATTGCATCTGTGATCTACCCTCCTGTAGCTCGAGACAGATGTCCCGGAGAAGAAACACATTTCACTAGAATATCCTGTCACATTCATCCAGAAAACAAAAGAACACTTCGTTTTTCACATGATTGTCAGAACCTCAGAATATACTAAGTCTCATAAAATAATCTCTCAAGGGGTAGGTTCCACCTTTTTTTAGCTTCCATGTAAACAAAACTTTGGATATGAGTATTGTGCTTGAGTTTTATTGCACATCTATGCAACCTCATTGGATTCCCAATATAAGGATATTTTTTACCCTGTTCGTAACTGTATGATGGCATCATTTTCGCACTCTACATGATTTATAACTCGAGCTATCTAGTAAACATTGAAACATGTGAGCAACAAAGTACAGCTATTGAAAGCGAGGAGAAATAATTTGATTTTGCTGGGAGAACACCAAAGTAGTATTTGTTTACCTATTTCTAGAGCCTGTGGAAAAAGAAGTGCAATCACACTTACCCTGTGAGAATATCCAGATTGCGGGAACTCTTCCACTCTTCCGTGATACCATAGGCAAGGGTGAATAGATCTTCTCATCTTTCATGTCATACAGTTCACAAGCTGTAGTTGTTTTCTTCCAATACCGAGTGAAATCATCCAGGAAAAAGATACAGTCCCGTGAAAGATCATAGGGAGACACATGGACAGCTCTGGAGCACCCTCGCCCAAGGAACAATGCTTGGTCATTCCCCAAAGTCTTCATCTCAGCCCACAAGTGCTGCTCAAGATTAGCCTCGAACACTACAAACCCACTACCAGCAGCCATATAAACCATAGAGAATTTTCCAGATTTGTGCTCTATTCTATAGGAAAGTTTTTTGCAGACCATTAGCAGTGTGCCATGGAATTCAAGGAGATAAGGCACCCACATGAACTCTTCTTTGTGTGGAAATGAGAGTCCCTCAATGAGGCGCATAATCCGAGACACCCTTGGCTCACTGCCATACTCATCCACAATGTCTATAGCAATAAGAGTCCCAGGCACGGCGCTGCGGTTAAGAGCATAGATCTTCCCTTGAAAAAAGACCATATCTGAGGCCACCCAGCACACCTCATCCACTCTCACTGACCATGTAGCAGCCCCTGGTCGGCACAGAGCAATTGTACAGAAAGACCTAATAGAAACTATGGCAGCAATGAGGCGCGTGGAGCACACAACCAGGGAGGTTACTAACATCTCATCTTTGTCTTTGTTTTCCAACCAGTTGCCCCGGATATCAGGGACCATATATTCTCCGTTGCCTGACACATGCTCTTGGTAGTAGCTGTGCGAAGACAGACTAGGAAGGGGCATAGTGTCCTTGGTGAACGGGTTCATCAGCAAGCAGCTGCCATCATTGCCCATGCCCGACAGGAGAAGCCACTCGCCATAAGAGTTGTGGTGGCGCATACCATCCGGCAGCTGGAAGGTCTCGCCGCGAGGGAAGCTGGTGGCGCTGCCATCAGGAAGCACGAGCCACGGCACCGGCGACGGCGGGGGCAGGCGACAGTGTCGCGCCGCGGCGCACCACATGCGGCAAACGGCGTGAAAGAAGGCCCGGTCGGCACGCGTGGGGAGGCGGAGGAACACTAGGCCGAGCAGCTCCGAAGGGAGGTCCGACCATCGCGGTGCCGGTGAGCCTTGCACGTCCTCCATCCTGCAAATAGGAGAAAGGCGTGATCAGATGGAGCGGAAAACAGGGGGAGAGGCATGTCAGCATAGAAACAAACACCTGGTGGACATGGAATGGCAGTGTGTCAATATTTATCAAAAACTGTTATAATGATCCATCACATTTGATTCTTATCAAGCACACTGGATGCTTCCTCAAGCCCGCAAGCACGAAATAACAATCGACAAAGGAATCAAGAACATGCGAAAGGGACAAAGGTATGGGAACTCAGATCCGTTTCGACCTCACACGTCGACAGGCGCGGGAGAGAAGGCAGAGAGATGAAGGAGAAGAGAGGAAGTGAGGGAGAGAAGATACAGGGCGAATACCTTGGACGCGTCGTCGGCCACCGGCCCACCACCCGCCGCCGCCGTCGCCGCTGTGGACAGTGAGTGGGTAGGAATCGACGAAGACGATGGGGATTTGCACTGTCGGAGTGATGGTCTGATGAAATAGACCTGTTGGGCTGATCTGGGCCGAGCGACGGAGCCTACAGAACTGATGGGCCCATACGTGTCTTTTTTTTGTGGATTTTTTTTTTTTTTGCATTTCACATTTTTTAAAAAATCAGTTATCCACATCAAAATTTGGAAAAAAAATATATTGCTCTCAGCAAATTAAGGTGGAAATATCTGGATTAAAAAGCGAGATTCAAGCCCTGTCGTTACATGCAAATGGCCTAATTATTTTGAGAAACTATAGCTGTATACATAAATCATCACAACTTATTATATTAGAAACCATCACAATACTTTTTTTTTCAAAGATCATGCTGCAACCTCACAAAACTGAGACAAACAAAGAACCAAAAGAATTATACTAGAAACCACGGTTCAAGCAGTCATTCGTGCCCAACATAAACGACATTTCTAATTAGTACTGTATACGGATGTTTGAAGCAACACAATTTGAACATAAAAACAAGCACCGTATTAGGCAACAGGCCAGTCATTATTTTTAATGCAGGTAATATATAGCTAGTGACACCCAAATCAATAACGTGAATGACATGGGATCCATTTGTGCATGTGTGGCCACGTGAAGATTTCTATCACCCTTTTAGCTATTGTAGAGTGGTAGTAGAGGCATCAGTAGAACAAGTCCCTCCACATACAAGCATCAGAGGCTCCACTTGTTCAGGTTCCATAATTTCCTGCGAATCCTCCCGTGCTGTTTACAGCTTCACATGTCTCACCTGCATTGGAAAAACATGTGAATCAATATGATCTAATTAAGCCACCTCTAACAAAGTCACTTAATGTTATTTTCGGGGTCATGATTTTTTTGGGATTGCATCTGTGATCCATCCTCCATTCCTCCTGCAACGTAAAAGAGAAATATCGAAAAAGAAAAACATTTTCAATATCATATCCTGTCGCATTTATCTAGAAAACAAAAGAGTAATTTGTTTTTTCACATGATTAGCGAAAGCACGGAATACAAGTCCCATATAAAAGAATCCCTCGAGAGGCAAGTAATTGCACCTTTTTTTAGCTTCCATGTAACAAAAGCTTTGTGTATGAGTATCGTGCCTGTGTTTTATTGCACATTTCTATGTCAGCTCATTGGATCCAATATATGTTTTTTTACCCTGTTGAAAACCGTATATATGATGGCATAGTTTTGGCACTCTACATGATTATCTAGTGAACATTGGAACTTGTGGGAAAGAATGGGAAAGAAAGTACAACTATTAGCAGTAGAGGAGAAATAAATTTGATTTTGCTTGGAGAACATTGAAGCATTTTTTTCATCTATTTCTAAAGCCCAGTGCAAGCAAGCTTACCCTGTGAGAATATCCATGTTGCAGGGACTCTTTCACTCTTCCATGATACCATAGGCAAGGGTGAATAGATCTTCTCATCTTTCATGTCATATACTCCACAAGATGCAGTAGTTTTCTCTATAAGCGAGTTGGTACAATCATCCAGGAAGAAGATACAGTTACGTGAAAGATCATAGGGAGACACGTGGACAGCTCTGGAGCTCCCTTGCCCAAGGAACAACGCTCGGTTAGTCCCCAAAGTCCTCACCTCATCCCACAGGTGCTCTTCACTGTCGGCCTCGAACACTTCAAACTTGCTGCTACTGCTACGAACCAAATCAGACCAATCTTGGCTGTTGAAGGAAAATCTTCTGCGGACCATTAATAGTGTGCCATTGGATTCAATGAGGTAGTGAGTGCAGATGGAATGTTCAAGACATGATGGCAAGGAGGCTCCCTCAATGATGCATTCAATCCGAGACACCCTTGGCTCATCG
>JAKNSH010229016.1:0-13595 GCA_027790015.1 Cymbopogon flexuosus | reverse complement strand
GCCTACCCCGACGGTACGGTGGCGTGGCCTGTCCCTTCCTCCTCCTCTCCTTAACTCGCCAGCGCCGGAGTCAAATGTCTATCTGTGCTCATCGTCCCTGCTTTGTTTTGTCGATCTAGGTCCTCCAAAATCAGATCCATGGCTGGATCCATTCGTTCCTCCACCGGATCTGGCTTGGTGGTGTCTCTTGTGGCGTTCTCTCACTTGGACGGTTGCCGCTGGCCACCCTCAACCTCAGTTGTCCTTGCTGCTCCGTGTGGAGGCCTTGGTCAGGCTGCTTGTTGCGCCGCCGCCATGGCTGATGGTCATCGGCCGGCCTGGGCTGGATGGCTGCTCCGTCGTACCTTGGCAGGGCTAGGACGACTGAGCTAGCGGACTGGCAGCTCCATTCTTGTTTCCTCATATCCTGCTCCTGTTCTAGTGTGGTGAGCTTCTAATTTATGATGAATGCATCCATCAATGGAGATTGAGATGTTGATTTTGGTCACTCCGTGTATGAGGCAAGGGAACATGTGGTTACTCTGTTGCTTGTGCTCATGTGTATGTGTGTGTGTTTTCCCCCCTTTTTTCTGGGTGCCGCGCCACTTCTGCAGAATGGACATACCAGGTAGCCTAAACTCTACTTTGAGCTCCATTTGACCAAAGATGCATCGCGATTCACATTTACTAATCATAATTTTATCAGATTGGACTCAGAGGAGAAGATTTGCACCTATATGATCCTTCGGAAGCCTCACCAGAATGGGTCTCAGTCAATGCTTATCCAATCAATCAACCGCTAATTTGGTACAAGGTGAGTATGACTGTATGAACACAGCCAATGGGCTTAAAAGACAAGATATATATATTCTATTTATTTGGCTAACCCATTTCCCCTGTGTTGCTGCCTTGGGCTGATGTGCTAACTGCAATTCTCCAAACACAGACAAAGTTCACACCTCCTGCAGGTGATGATCCTGTCGCAATTGACTTCACAGGAATGGGGAAAGGCGAAGCATGGGTGAACGGGCAGAGCATTGGCCGATACTGGCCAACAAATCTGGCTCCACAGAGTGGCTGCGTCAATTCGTGCAACTACAGAGGATCCTACAGTTCCAGCAAATGCCTCAAGAAGTGTGGCCAGCCATCACAGACTTTGTAAGACTTCCCCATAGCCCCCAAGAGTATGATCTAATATTTTCATTAGTTCCTTTTATTCCCTACATGCAGAGCCAGTTCTAGTTCATCTATGTCAATTTTATTGCTCAGCTCTGTCTGTAACATGACTATTGATTAATTGGTTTCTTACCTTGTTAAACAGGTACCATGTTCCCCGTTCATTCCTCCAACCAGGCAGCAATGATCTAGTCCTTTTTGAACAATTTGGTGGTGACCCAAGCAAGATATCCTTTGTGATAAGGCAGACAGGAAGTGTGTGTGCACAAGTATCAGAAGCACATCCAGCCCAAATTGATACTTGGAGTTCTTCTCAACAGACAATGCAGAGATATGGACCTGCACTTCGCATGGAATGCCCAAAAGAAGGCCAGGTCATCAGCAGCATCAAGTTTGCAAGCTTTGGGACACCGAGTGGCACATGTGGAAGCTACAGCCACGGCGAATGCAGCAGCACTCAGGCTCTCTCAGTTGTTCAGGAGGTAAGTACAGGCTTCTCCATTCTCTTGTCTCAATGTATCAACTGATTCTTATGGGTTGCTGATAGTGTTGCTGGGACTCTGCAGGCTTGCATCGGAGTGAGAAGCTGCAGCGTGCCAGTGTCGTCGAATTATTTTGGAAATCCATGCACTGGGGTCACAAAAAGCCTTGCTGTTGAAGCTGCATGTTCGTGACATGTCTGATTAATATTGGTTCATAGGAAGCATATCAGTTAGGAGAAGGTGAAACCTTTTCTGTGTAGGCAGGCAGGCAAAAAGGAATAAATGTTCCCGTCCAGAAAGAATAAAAATATTCCTAAAATAGCTACATCTAAGCTATTAGGTGGTATGCTTAGAAAGTATTGTTCTTGTTACGATGTAAATTCATCCATCATGGCAAAGAAGGTGATCCTTTTGTAATCCTTCTTGAAAAAATGAAATGGTTTGAATTTCAATCAAGTTTAATTATACATCCTTTCAAAAATGAAAGTGTGAATTACAATTCTCGATGAATGGACAGTTTCGTCGTACCAAGAAAAACACCTGGAATCCTGAAGACCAAGCAACGTCAGAGCTCGCAATCCTTTGTACTGCAGGAAAAAAAATACCACACTAAAACCTCTAGGTTCCCATGATCTCTTTAGCATAATGGTTCAGCTCGTAGTACTTTGCTTCAGCTTATAAGTGGCTTACCTCGTAGCAGCCCACTTGGGATGGACTGTTTGGCATAATGTAAGCCCATTTAGCAGGGCATGTCACAATGATGAACGTCCATTTTTCACCTTGCTGCAAACCTCAATGACAGAACACAAATTGAGGTTTGAAAAGTTCAATGGAATTGGACCAACAAGAGACCAAGGACATCACAATACATTCAACATGTTTAACCAAAGGAGTCCAGGACAATATTTTTAACCAAACATGGTAATATTAACTGGAAATTGATCAAAAGTGGGAATTGTCAATATAAACTGGGCAAATACTGTGTCACAGCTCATTAAAAAGTAAGCAGCAACAAGCAATAACAGGATATGTCCACTGATGAACTAGAGGCTTTGTGTGTAATGGAGAGCTGTGAAAATCACCATCTCTGAACAATAAAAATTATCAAGATACATCTTGTTGTAACACAGCTACAGCCAAAAATGTCCCTTTCCTGATCTCACACCAATTGTCTCAAAAGAAACACATTACCAAGAAAGAGAGAGAGAAGCCAGACAACTTACAACAGACTGCCAACAGACTATCAAGTTGCATAATCATAGTAAAAAACAATAATCTTTCATTTCCCATGCACATATTATGGCTCAACAAATGTAAAATGGCAGATGCAAATTACACCATGCACCAACCATAAGGAACAGGTTGCAAGATAGGCATGCAGCAAAAGTATATCATCAGTCAAAAGAAACCAGAATGGTCAGCAGAATCTTGCAACTAAAGGCGTCTCACTTCCAAATTGCTAACTAGATGATAAAGACAGGTTATTCATTATGCACAAGATGATGGGCATCCAGCTTGGTACAACTGCTAAGAAGGTAACAGGTTACAATAGAGCTACCAACACTCGAATTTGATCTGCATTCTGCAATACTAAAGCCTAGCTGTTTAGTTGTACTGCCAGCTCTAAGAACATACATGATTACATGTCAATGTAAAGGCAGGATACCCTCTCCAAATTCCGAACATAAAGGATTACAGAAGTAGACAATCAAACTACCCGACATGCATACTACCTCCCATAAAATAAGAGTTAGTTTCCATATTTGGTCTCTTATTTGCATCCATCACCTGATCTCTCATATCAAGAAGTTGTTTGGGATGGTAAACTGCTGGGTGTGGATGCATTTGCATAAAATCTGTGGCGACCATTGGCAAAGAGCCACTCTCCAGGTTTATATTCACCAAATCAAAAGTGTGCATCCCATTCTGAGATGTCGATACCATATTCATATCCACTCTGGCGTCGCCCTGTATCAGATGAGGGGATGACATGTTCATATCCACCCTTCTGTCCCCATGTATCAAATGCGGAGATGCCAGGTTCATATCAACTCTTCTGTCACCATGTATGAAGTGCGGTGATGCCAAGTTCATATCAACTCTTCTGTCCCCCTGTATCAGGTGAGGTGACGCCATGTTCATGTCCACTCTTCTTTCTCTCTGCATCAGGTGAGGAGATGACATGTTCATGTCAAGTCTTCCCTCTCCATGAATAAGGTGATTCGTTGGCATTTTCATCTCAACCCTGTCCCTATGAATCAGTGCAGTGGTGTTTGATGTCATGGTATCACCATGGACTAAGGCTGGCGCATTTGGTGCTATATCTGCATCAACCCTTCTATCCCCCTGAATCAGAGCTGAGGTGTGCGATACCATGTTCATATCAACTCTTGTATCTGCAGACACCTGACCAGTCACTGTCATATTTACATCAACCCGTTGATCACCTTGCTGGCTGTGATCAGGCCTAATCAGTCTGTCCTTTGCTTCCTTCAAAACTGCCAAAACAAACTCCTTCAGCTCAGGTTCTCTTGCTCCAATGTCAATGACATCTTCAAAATACTCATGGCCACGAAAATAGAGGTCATCATAAATACCCAGATTCCTATCTGATTCCATACAATTAGCATTTGCAGATGAATTAAGTATCCTAAAATCCTTCCTCCAGCGGTTCAGGATGTACTTTGATGGCAGCATCAGTACATTCTCTTGCTTCAGAACAGCCAGAGCATGGCTGCAAAGAATACCTCTCGAGGGAAAGGAGCGACAAATGCACCAAACATCCTTGTCAGAATTGTCGTAAACAACTGTATAGTCGACCTTCTTTCCCTGTATTAACTCACTGACCATGTAAGTAATTGAGTTCCCACTTCTGTCTACCTCTTTACAAATAACATGCATCAATTGCTTAATCTCATCTTGGAAAGTTTGAAACATGGTTACTGTGTAGAGCTCCACAAGTTGCTCCTCAAAGGGCAATCCTGACAGCAAAGTGAGTCTAGAATAGTATGAGCGCAAATCATCATACGCTTCCCTTTCCAACTTCTCTTTCAGAGTAGTCTCATATTGCTCAAGGAAAACTGGAAGGGTGGTTTTACTCACAACACTATCAAAGTATGGATCAGTTTTTTCAGCCTTCCTGATAGCAGAGGTGCCAGCCCAGAATGAATGATTGACATACCCAGGTGCCCACTGCTTCCGACAGCTGTACAAAGCAGAGAACCACTCGTTGTCTTTGAGATTATACTGGTCAACCATTGCTCCCCACTCTTTTTCAAAGTCAGTAAGAGTGACGCTATCATATACAACCTCCTTGAACCTTGAGGAAATTGCCTCCTTCTCATGTGTGCGTCCCACATTTTCAAGTAGCTTCTTCAAGATATGCCAAAAGCAGAAGCGGTGCCTTGCATTTGGAAACACCTCAGCCACGGCCTCTGCAATGACATCTGAATAGACAGTCGTGATCGCTTCTAGCGGTTTGCCATTCATACAGCTCAGCCACCTCTTCAACAACCAAACATAGTTCTCCTTGCTGTCACCAGACAGGAGGCCACAGCCAAGAAGCACAAGATGGCCATGGTTGTTCACCCCAAGGAGTGTTGCTAACGGGAGGCTGGCGCGTGAGTGCTGTAAATACATCACGTCAAGTGTAATGACGTCACCAAAATAGCGGTACTGCGCCTGGGCCCTAGAATCAGTCCAAAAGAAATTCTTCACATGACTTTCCCGATCAAGATCCCAGCTGTGTATAAAGTTTGGTTTCCTGTGTTGCATCTTTTCAATGAACTTCTTGAGTGAACTGAGGTCATCCTCACCGAAACGCTGAACAAAACTCTCGAGCCTACTAAACCTCTGGCCACCAACAGCAGCCCCAACGCTAGCACCCCTCTTGGGTCGTGTCGGGAACTTCCTTGTCTCAGCAATCTCGCTCAGCGACTTCTCCACCATCTCATCCATCTCATCGGTAATCTTGGCCTTCTTCTTTGCTGACTCAGGCATCTCCCTGTACGCCTTCAAGAACCTCACCATATCTGGAGTACAAGGATGGTTATGCTCCAATTCGACAGACTCCACCTTCCACTTTCCATCCACCCGCTTGTCCCGGATGATCAACATCGCCTTACATCCCGTCTTCTCGGCGGTGCCACGGCGAGACTTCTTCTCCTTGGCAGACAACCCCCGCTTGCTGCGGAGTGGGTAGCGGGTACCTGAGACATCAGATGGGGCAGCGCCCGTCCCAGATTTGCCGCCATAAGTGCAGTTGAAGGTGGAGCGGTAGCGGAGGCCCTCGTAGTTGTGGCAAGTGCGGCGCACGGCATGGAACCCCGTGCGGTAGGCGTAGGCCTTGTACAGCGCGAAGGCCTCGTCCACAGAGTCGAACACCATGCCCACCCGCGGCACGAGGGCCTCCTCCAGCGTGTTGGGGACGAAGACGATGTCCCCGCCGCCACCATCCTCCTCGTCGTCGGAGGGGATGACCACCTCATCGTCCTCCACGACAACCTCCTCCTCCTCCTCCTCCGCTGGGTATCCATTGAGGTCGTCAGCAAGCTCCTCCTTGACCTGGCGCGCCTCCTCGTCGGACTCGAGGCTAGGGTTTTGAGCCCCGGTGGCCCGCCTCTTCGAACCCGCCCTCATGCTCTGCCCCTAGGCTCACTATTTACACACAGCCTCGCGCGCGCGCGTGCGCCACACCACCGCACCCCCGAAAAGCATTAACACTAGAGGTACAGTGGGGCGGATACCTCGCGGCGCGGAATGGCGAGGGTTCGGCGCGGGCGGCGGTACGGGGGAGCGGGGCAGGTGCCGTGGGGCACGGGAGGGGCGGCGTAGCGGCGCAGAGGACGTCGATCCGGGCGGGGCGGCGCGCGTGGGGACGTCGCCGGGGAAGAGAAGGGAAATTGGGGGAGCTCGGGCTGGGTTGCTTTTGCTTTGATGGGCGGAGCGGAGGGGATGTGGGGATGTGTGTGGGGAGGAAGACGGGGGAGTTCGGTCCTGGGTGAGCTTAGGATTTGCGCCTGTGCGGATGTGGCGGATGAGTGATGCCGTGGATCGGCGGGTGGATGAGTCTGACACCTGGGCCCTCTGGCCTTTTGCCGCCAAACACGTGATGCTGTGTTCACGCAATGACGCAAGGATTTTTGTTAGAGTTTGAGATTTTTTTTCTACAATAGTTAGAGTTGATAATTGAGACGATGATTTTTATGTGCGTGATCGTAAGTTTGGCTCCGATTTATGAGCTTCTCCATGAAATTTTGCATTTTGTGATCCAGTGGGGGATTTGTTTCTGGTAAGTATATATAGAGTGAGATTATAGGGGCCAAGCTTGCAGACGTAGAGTAGAGTGACGACCTGACCGACGAGGTAATGGAGATACAACTGGCTATTAATCTACTACTCTTATATAAACAAACCCCCTACTAAGCAATTCTCTTGACATGCAAGATGTCCACCTCATCAGCCCATTATCAATCTTAAACTACGCCATGTTATCAGCTAGCCACGTTATCCACTCCAAACAATTCGTCTCCTCACGTCCCCTCACCTTCTGCAACTGTCAGTGGGTACTAAGTGATGGATCATTACATTTGCCCTTTATTATCCACCATCGATAGAAGGGCAATCTGCTTCGTCAAATCTCTCATCGTATCCTAGTTCTCCTTCACCATGGAAAGGCTTCCACCTGCTTGCTGTTGCAACCGTAGCACCAGCTGATTTGATGGTTTCATGGTCTTCAACATTTGGAGAGTGGTCCTCGTGTGCCGAAGAAAACGGCGATGATTCAAGCCTGTGCACCTACAGATTATTATCAACATACACAGTTAGATCTTTATTTAATACATAGATATCAAATCATGTGGAACAACTATTACTAGATTTACATTAGACAAGGTGTCATTTCATTCTCACGTTGCATTTTTTAGGCTTGCACGGTGAAAGAATCGACCAAAATAAGATCTCTCTTTTGGGTAATAAAAAGAGAAACAAATGAAATTATTTCTAATGACACAAGAAGAGCTAGAATGTGAGAAATTATGTATGTTAATTAAATTATAAAGAAATCAGATATAATGGCTATGGGCTTTGCCAAAATTGTTATAATTGAGGAAGTTCTTTTTCATGTGTAATTCAGTGTATTAATTTTGATGTCATGCAAAATATAAAATTTTTCTTAGTGATCCTAACATACTTAAAAGTCTTCCCGCAGCAACGCGCGGGGAATCCACCTTGTAGTAGAGATGTATATGGATATGGATACTTGATACGTGAAGATGGATTTTCCTCTGGCTTTACAACAATCAAATTGCCTTTTCTTCTAAAAAAAGATCTATTTCTTTAGAAATATCTACTTTTGGATAGGTTTAGTTAGGAGTTAAGAGAGGCTCTTCCTACCTATGATGAGGAACTTCTTATTATTATGGCGACAGACATTATAAACCAACCTTTTCTGCAAGGAGGTCTTAAAACAAGCATTCCAAACTCACTGGAAGAACAATGTTGTGATCCTATGTCAAAGTAAAAGCAGTAGAGATAGTGAAAAAAAAAATGCTAGGTGTGCATGGGGAACATGGCAACTGCAGATCCATCAACATCCTCACTGCCGACAATGAGAGAAAAGCAACATGAGGAATAAACAGTGACGTGTGCAGAAGAAAGGGTCGTGACATTATAATGAATGAATATTGTTGCTAGTTGAACAGTTAGATTTCAATCAAAAGTGATGGTAAACGATGAGGCTACTAATACGTTCTTTATAAGTTTTTAGTTTCTAGGTTATGAAACCTAAAATTTGATTATCTTCTTGTTTTTTTCGATTTGCCATTTGGGTGTCTATCCAAACAAACGATTGATGGGCTCTTTTGTTTTATGATGAAGATATGTATATTAAATAAAGAGTATCTTATGTACGATGATATGTAAAATCATGTTGTTGCTAGTGTTATACATTAACCTGCTTGTTTTCCCACTCTTTTTTATCATATATGTAAAAACATGAAAATGGACTAAAATGGAGCGATTATGTCTGCCCTTCAAAAATAAAAACGGTTTACATGAAAAAAAGAACCGATAGAGCTATTTATATAGATTGATCTTCATTGTTTTCATCTACTAAATAGATAGAAGGCCGTATCCTTCCGGCGAATAAACATGCATGTTTTAGTCGTATGTCAAGCTCCAAATTTAAATTGTTCCCACTTGTAAAAGTGAAAACTCTACAATATATAAATGTATCTTTGTGATTAATTTGTTAGTTTTGTTATTGAAGGGAAAGAGCATACTTGGTGATGGCAAAACAAAGTTAGAAATAAAATCACAAAAGAATGTCAACCTAACAGATCATTTGGTGTTTGTGTGTCGAGTGGCCAAGTTACAAGATTGTGCCACATGAGATCAAGTGATGCCTATGACGGACGACTAATCATCTGGTGAGGCATATTCTCTTATGACCGCTGGACAAAAACTAGCATGTATAGGATCAACGTGTGATTTGGTGCACCTTGGTGGAGCAATGTGGATCATCTAATTATATATGAGTTTATTGTCTACATATCTACTCAACGACTAGTGAAACCTTCACACGCTATATATGTGCATTCTTTGTGGCTCATTTTTAGCTGCCATTTGAACCTAGTCGCTAGACACATAGCTCATTAGTTGTGCCAGTGGGTGAGTAAAATTATTGCATAGCCTATGACCGCCACATTTATAATTTTAGAGTCCAATTCACCCCACTCTTGAGATGTTTGGTCATTTCATTAGTCTTGGCACGAGTTCTCATATTTCCTTGATTATTTTATGAAGAAATAACATTATCGAGTCAGTGTATGGCGACGTGTATATTAACAACAAGAACTAATAGTTTTATCAATCGCTTTAAACTTATTGTTTGAGAAGTGCTCATAAATTTAGGATGTGAGTACAATATAATGCATGTGTATTCATAGGAGTAAGTTGCTTGCGTGTGTGAGCATTTTTGTTTACTTTGTGTCAAAAAAATAGCTACAAAGTTGCATACAAGCCGTGTTTGAGAGGATGGCTGGACCCACGGTTTCCTGTATCCATAGTTATCCTATTTAGGTCATGCATGCACAAAACGTAGTTTAGATGCTAATTATGTCCAAGTACATATATGTTAATCATGTAATACTTTGAGCATCCACAGTTAACAGGTTTGGTCACTTATATCAAGGACAACAACACTGTATTGCACTAGCTAGTGGCTTGGATCGAACTTTGTTCAACTATGAATCATTAGCATTTGCACAAAAGTTTTATTCTGAAGCAAAGTGGTGTATTTAATGATAACCCGAATGCCACTAGTAGCCGTATAAAGCAGAACAGGGACAACCTTTGGTTGGTTTGGCTCAAAGCCTCAAACCTGACCCTGCCACCTCCCACTAGAAATATATCTTTTCATAAAGCTTGAATGGGAAACAAAAACATGACAGTATGCAAGAAGCACCTCCAGTTTTGACTATATCAAAATTTATGTGAAGGCTCATAGTAAGCACAAGTTTAAGGCCTTGTTTAGTTCCCAAAGTTTGGAGAGCCAAACTTGGGAGAAACACTGTTCTGGCACTGTAGCAATTTCGTTTGTATTTGGTAAAAATTGTCCAAACATTGACTAATTAGGCTCAAAATGTTCGTCTCGCAAAGTAGAACAAAACTGTGCAATTAGTTTTTAATTTCATCTATATTTAGTACTCCATGCATGTTATGACATTTTGATGTGATGGGGAATCTTCTTTTTGCATAGTGAATTTGGGAGTTCTTTTTGTAAACTAAACAAGGCCCAAGCAAAGCAGCAAGCGCTCAGGCCTCGTTTAGTTCCCCAATTCTCCACCAAATTTAACTATGCAAAAAGAAGATTCTCAGTCACATCAAAATGTCGACGTATGCATGTAGTACTAAATGTAGATGAAATCAAAATCTAATTACATAGTTTGGTTGTGCTTTGCGAGACAAACATTTTAAGCCTAATTAGTTAAAATTTGGATAATTTTTATCAAATACAAACAAAATGCTACAGAAATTCTGACCCCAATTTCGTGATGTAAAAAGGCCTCAGCCAAAAAGGACCGGCCGGCGGGAGCAGTAGTAACGTTTTACTGTCAGAGAGAACGACGGCCGGCTCGTCTGGCTACTCCTGTACACACGGCGGCGTGCGTGCGCCCTGTAGCGGTAACGTTTTTAACCCGCCGTAACAACCGCCGTTTGCTCGGCAGCTGCAGCTGGGGGTACAAGAACTTTTACTACTGCGGAGCTGGGATTGGCGCAGACGTCGGGTAGGGGAGCAGTGGCAACCTGAGAGGGCACTGCTGGTACTGTACGATAACATTGCCACTTCTGTTGAGGCCTTGTCCTCCCCAGGGGCGCACACGCCGGCGTGGCCGTCCGGCCGGCGTCCGCGCTTTCAAAATTCACCGCGCGGCGCGGTAATTGTTGTCTGCCCCCCCCGCTGCCGCCGCGTCCGGGCAGAGGAACATTTCACGCGTCCCGTGATCCACCTCCTGCCCGCCGGTAAAATCCGCGTCTGACAGGCGCGCATGGTCCGTGGAATCTCCGCGCCACAAAATCTCCTCGAGAATACGTGGTTTACTGAGAGGGTTACTGATAAAACCAGTGCTTGGATGCTTTGTTTAATCCGGCCCTTGATCTCTCTGCAACGAGGGTGATATTTTGTTTTATTTTATTTTAACGCCGCGGTAAGGTGCGGCAGGATGGTGGCCAATGGGGTGGACGCAGTAGAAGTGGGGGAGAGAGGATGGCTCCGGCGGGCGGGCGGCAGCAACAGCTGTCCAATCGGGATCAGGTGGCTCATGTCAGGAGATGATGGAGGCAGCGTGGTGGCGGGGCCCACCCGTCGGTCTCTCTCTCCATCCAGTCACGCAGCTGGGTCTCTGACTCCCCCTCCTGCTCGCGCCGGGGACAGGCCTGGCCCACCGCAGGGTAAAGAAAACGAAAAGGGCCAGAAAAATATGAGATGGCCTGGCCTCGCTGCGGCCGCGGGATTGGGACGGGGACCGACGGACGGGTCCCCCCACCGGCCGATCCGGCCGGCCGGCTGCGTGTGTTGCGCTGCGCGGGCGGGTCAATTCGCGTGTGACTGCCTGCCTGGCTGGCTGACCCACCCCGACGCGATCGCGCCGCGCGCCGGCCGTGCCGTTCCACGTCGCCGCTGCGACGGGGAAAACGGGGTCGCAGCGGCGACGTTTTCTGTTGCGGCGCTCACCCACATGCGTGCGCCGGTACGTACGCGAGGGCAGCGCAGCACGGACACCCTCGCGCCGTGGGGGTGGGGGGTGACCTCACACGCCGTAACCAACCCGACTCCTAGTCCGTTGTTCAATCAAAAAAAAAAAACCGACTCCTAGTCCCTATCCATCCCGCCGCGGCTGGATCGCACTCCGAGTCTCCTCCGACCCACGCCGCGGCGGCGGCGGCGGCGGCAGAGGGATGGGGGTCGCGGCGCGCGGCGCGGCAGGCGCAGCGCGTGGAATTTTCGTTGCGGCGGCAGCGGCCGCGGCCGCGCGGCGTTACGCGTGGAGCCCCGTGGACGGACACGGACGGGTCCGCCGATTCGGCCGGCACGGACGGGACGCGACCAGGAGCCATCGGTCGGAGACGTGGTGCGGTGCGGTGCGGGTTCGGTGCGGTGGCGGGTCAGGACTCGGGCTGGGTCGTGAAGAAAAGGAAACGGGCGGGCCTGCGTCAACTCAGGACTCAGATCAGCAATCCACTCCACTCCTACAATGATAGGATAAGGCTGTTGGACAAGATGTGTTCTTTGTACTCCGTATGTGTAGAAAAAAGATAAGAGGAGAGGTGGGGAATTTTGAGGGATGAATCACGATGGCATTGGCATGAGCTTCTTTTCAGTAGTAGGGCCTATTTTATTCGGTGAATGGATGGGCTAGGTAATCAGGGATCGATCGATCGGGTTGGGATGGATGGCGGCAACAGGACAAGCTACCTAATCGAAGCGATCTTGTTGTCGAGTGAATGAGTGATTGATTGTGTGGTTTGCACTTGTGCTGCGCCTACAGTAAGTTTCAAGATGATAATCTCTGCCTGTCTCTAAAAGACTTGAGGTTTTAAAACTTTTATCCGAACGATTAGTTCTAAATGAAAACAACAGTATACCGGCTAAATTCATAAAAAACAAAAACTGCGTATTAAAAAATGCGTGACATACAGGTCCCATTCTCAATTTGATATGGGCTCGTCCTATGGTTGTTGTCAAGAGCTACTATCAACATTAAATTTGTACAACTATTTTTTTCTCTCTAAAAAACACAAGTATTTTCTAAGGCGAGAGAGAGTACTATACTATCAACTAGACCTAGTTGGTAGTTATTAACTCCAGTGTTTAGAAATTAGAATACGGAGAGAGTACATCAATGGCACTCTTATATATGCAGTACATATCACATCTCTAAATATTTCACTCAAATGTTTACTTCTAGTTTTCCAAATTCTCGGTCCTTTTATATTCAAAAAAATAAATTCAGATTCGGCAAAATAAAATTGATAGAGAAAAACTACAAACAACAACAACCTCACCAACAAACTAGACAATGCTGTTGTCTCGGGAAAAAAAACTTTCTCTACAAAAAAACAATTTTTTTATGATTTCTGAAAAAGTTAAGCTTCAATAGAAAACAAGCCTTTTCCATATAAAAAGAACTCTAAAAACTCAAAAGTAATAGTAATTAGTGGGGTAAATCTATTTAAAATGGTAATTACAGGGCTTCAATAGAATATCTCTGGTCTTAATCTTTGCAAAAATAAGGCAAAAACCTCGCTCCCCTCTCTCTCTCTCTCTCGTTTATTAAAGGATCGAACATGTGGTGTTTACTGTGTGGGCAACGCGCCAGATTCTTTAGGAGTATGTGCTACACGCGACACGAGTCATTTCGACGAGGATGCTATGGACATAACGAGGCTTTAGTTTTC
>JAKNSH010229011.1:0-11332 GCA_027790015.1 Cymbopogon flexuosus | reverse complement strand
ACCGTGCTTTTGGTAATCATAATCAGTATCAGATCAGAAAAAATCAGGCACGTGTTAATTAGGCCTCACACTCATTTTGCTGGCCGGTTCGTTGATGCCTCTTGCATTGGCACCATTGGTAGAGGAGAGTTTGCTAATGGTCTGCTCTACCTGCTAATCCTCTGGAGTTGATCGTTCGATTTTTTTTAAAGGAATCTGGAGCCGACAGGGCCGTACAGTGCTGTATTAATAAACAGCAGGAAACAAAGTGCAAATCAAAGCAAAACAAAAAAAAAAAGACGTAGGAAGATTAAAAAACAAAGAAGGATATACAAAAAAAAGATGAGGAGCAGACAACAAATTGTCCCAGAGCTTTCTGTCCATGACTCAAATGATTCAGAGAAGCTTCACCCTATAGGAGGGAATGAAAGATATCAGTTCTTTCAAGATAATCTTCTGCAATCTTGCAAGTTCATTCTTAGTCCTTTGAAAATCAGGTCAATCGTTCGCATATCTGTCAAGATTATTATAACCTCCATAAAGAAATGCGAACGCGATCAAGGAGGTGATTTCTAGAAGCTATAGTTTACTGGAACTGTCGATGGAACTCTAGCACATCCCTGCAAGATGTTATGAGGTTTCTTTCACCCACATTAGGTTTTCTTCTTAAGAGATTTGTGGTAATTAGGCTTTGATCAAAGCCAGAAAAGACTTAGTGTTTTGGTTGACAGCGACTCTTCCATTTGTAAGCAGGATCTATCTCTGATCGGTCATTGATCGGAGTACTAAGGGCATGTACAGCCCACAGACAACCCCTCGTCTGTAAGCACCTCGAATCTATCATACAGACAGGTACAAGTATAGATAATACAACCCACAGACAGTGAGTCGTCTACGAGCAGTTTAATGCTTCACACGTAGCAGAAGATTAATCATGAATAGTATTGTATGGACCATTATGTTGCTGTTTGGTTGAAGACATACATTCCGTCACCAAGCAAAAGTATCTGAATCAGTACAACATCTATATGAAGATGCAAAAGAGCTCCCTGAATCCAATCGAACAGTACGTGTGAATGATACATGCACGGTACAAATTAAAAGAGGTCTGAATCTAATAGCCACAACGTGATTCATCTCTAGGCCTATCCGTCCAGAAAACGAGATTGCAGCTCCTGTCCATCAGAGAAGACGAAATTGCAGCTCGGCCAGCACTCTGCCAAGGACGCGAAGGTGCCCGCAGTAGTACGCGGGCGGCAAAAGCGCGTCGGCCGTGCTCCGGCAGCACACGGCACCGCCCACCGCTCCCTCAGAGCACCAGCAGCGCCGCCGACACTGGAGGTGGCAGCTGCGGCGTGCCGAGGCAAGGGCTCGCCCTCTTCGCCGCCGCCCGGGACATCTGCACGCCGCAGGCACATCCCACGCATCGGCGACGATTTTGGCGTTCATCTTTGCTGCAGCCCGATCCGTGTTGGGTGCTCGGAGACGACGACCACGTACAGCGCAACGTCGGACGACGATTTACGCCTGGGAGCACGAGCCGTCCTCGTCGTCTCGCGAGACGACGACCCCGTCTCGATTTCCGTTCGCGAGGGGGCTGTTTGCAAATGTATCCGCTTACAGACGGCTCGACGAGGCGCGCTGTACGTGCCCTAATTAGTTGTTTAAATACATAGATTTTATTATGCACCTAGATATACGTTATGTTTAGATACATATTAAAAGTAGTGTATTGAGAAATTTGCAAATTGATCAATAAAAATTGAAAAAGGATGGCGTAATAAAGTGTGTGGTTGAGTAGCTTTACGATTTATCCGAAGGTGGATGCATGCGCCTTTTTTCTACTTGCTTCATTCTAAATTGTAAGTTGTTTGATTGTTTTTACACCAAGTTTGGTCGTTCATTTTATTTAAAAAATTTGTACAACATAATCAAATTGAAGTCATTCTTGAGGAACCTTTATTAATAAAGAAAGCCACGACAAAAAAGTGATATTTTGCTTAATTTTTGAATAAAATTTGGTGTCGAGAAAGTCAAACGACTTGCAATTTGGGATGGAGGAATTGAACTCTAAGGCATTGTTTGGATGTTATAAGATTCGCCCCCAATCCACGTGCGGGACTGGATTAGAGTGAAATTTATTTAAAGTTTTACTCCAATTCACACCCCAGCACAAGTTGAATAATACGAAGTTTTACTCCAATTCACATCCCAGCACAAGTTGATTAATACGATGTTTTACTCCAATTCACACCCCAGCACAAGTTGATTAATGCGAATTGACTACCATCCAGATAAAATCTAAAGCAAGCTGAACGAGGTGGGAGACTTTTGGGATGGAATTAATGGAAGAAAAAAAGAACAGTGTGAGCAGAGCGTAACGACATGGAGGCATGCCGGTCGGTCGTCTGTTCCGGCGGAAATATCTCGTCGCTACAGCTTTTCTTTTCCGGCCGGTATGCAACGCAAACGCAAATGCAGCACACCTTTACAGACGCATGCATGGATGGATATCATCTCTCTGCATCTCCCGTCGTTGCCCCATCCACCCCAGCCGCCGTCTTTTTCCCTGCACAAATTAATGAAAAGCGATGGATATTATAGGAGGAGTGTGCTACACTACTTGGCAACCGCCCGGCATGTATATCAAAGGCCTTTTAATGCGAGGAGGAAGAGGAACGCACAGTCACTGACATGTAGACCCGTGAACAAGAGCTTGTTGCTACGGAAGCAAATGCAAGGTCGTGTCGTAGCAACACATGCACCCATACATGCATCTTGTGCACATTTTTTTTGGGCTGACTACAAGTGTACTGTACCTGAGTACTAGAGGGAGAAAAAAAAAATCCTAAGCATATGCTTTCTTTGTTGCATATAAGAGCTATATATAGATATATGTGGACTTTGTGAGTGCACAACAGCGCATCATGCTGAATTGTACGCACGTGCATACATACATGTGCCGTGGCGGATTGGAGATCGATGAATAAGCTCTCCGTGTTTCAAAGCAAAGATCGACGGAGATATTCATCGGTCGGCCATCATCATCAACCCGGGTTAGGTGATTAATTAGGTCGGTGTTTATTAGTTTGGGAGAGGCATCTCCATGGCGATGCTCTGCTGCAATGCGTATGTGTGTGTGTTTGTGTGTGTGTGTGTGTGTATGTGTATGCGTGCAGTGCATCAGCAGCGCGCGGGAGCGGGAATGAGCATGATGATGACAGTAAGCATCGCCGTCTGAGCTCACCGCCTAACAAAGCTTGCCACCTGGCTTCGGCACACTGCCCAAGAAGAAAAGTCTCTCTCTCTCTTCCTCTCTCTATCTCTCCACCCTTACCTATCTCTCTCTCTCTCTCTCTCTCTCTAGAAGGGCATCCACAGAAGTTGACCACACTAGCAGCGGCTCCTCCTGTTATATAACGCCCACCTCTCGCCGTTCTCCAGCTTCTTCTTAATTCCTCTTGTATGATACAAGGTAGTAGAAGGAGTAGAATCGATCCATCTTGCAGATAGAAGCAGCTAGCTCCATCCATCTCTCTAGACCTGAAGCTGCCCGCCCGGCCGCAGGTTTGAGAGCTGCTGCTTGCAGCGACGGCGATGGCCATCAACTCGCTGAGCATGGTGGAGGCAAGGCTGCCTCCGGGGTTCAGGTTCCACCCGCGGGACGACGAGCTCGTGCTCGATTACCTCGCCAAGAAGCTCGCCGGCGGAGGCCCGGTGGTGGTGAGCATCTACGGCTGCCCCACCATGGTCGACGTCGATCTCAACAAGTGCGAGCCCTGGGACCTTCCCGGTATGTAATCAGACGACGACCTATGTTCCTCATCGTTTTGTACATATGCCTGTCCTTGATCTCGAGTTTTTGCCTTGCCAAGTTCTTAATTTCGCTGCGAATTCCTCTTCTTCCCTTCCTTTTGGGTGTTTTCCTTTTCCCCCCTCTGAAAACATTATTCCATTTGGGTTCTGATTTGTTATTATGTTATGTGTTCCTCATGACTATTGACTAATGATTGATCTCTCTCATAAATAACACGTTTGTGCTAATAAAAAAATTTAATGAGAGAGATAGTAGTCGTACGATCTGTGATCCGTTCCGACATATATACAAATTAAAGTCTACACCTTGTATATACTATCATCCAAGATACGCTTGCTGATCATATCTGTTTGCAATATGGTTGCCAATCATGCATGCCCATGTCCTGCTGTTGGCTCTCATCGATCTACAAGAATATATACATCTGCAGTTTAAACTAAAACCAGCGCAGCTGCCATACCTTCTCTCCATTATTAGCTACTAGTAGTACTCATCTATTCCAAGAAAATTCTCTTTGTTCCTTTCACCTACATCTGCGCATGTTTCTCCTTCAAATGGCACAAAAGTATACACATACATGCACCTATGTACTTCGATTCGATTAATTGCGCGCCACCGAAAATCCATGATGAATAGCCACAAGTGTACTGCATATGCTAGTTGAAACTGTCCCACTCCGAGCCATAAGTGAAGCGACCATGACATCCTCCCTCCTGCAACTTTCACCGATGATCAACTTGCTGCAAGATAGATGCAACTATGCACTCATCCCATACCTCAAGAATTCCCTTACTTTTCTTTCCTTCAATCGTCGCTTATCCCTTCCTTTTTCGCCCTCTTTTTGGGGTGTGCCCATGCCATCGTTTTTCTTTTTTTTTTGAGCATTTAATCTGCTGTATTTATGGACAGCTCCCTTCTTTTGAAAAGTCTTTGATCTAAGGCGTAAACAAAATCAGAGTCAGACCATCTCGATACATCTGTACATACATATTTATGTGTGCAACAATAGCTGAGGAGAGACAGTTTGCAAGAACTCTCTCAAATCTTTGCATGTATATCTTGTTTAAAAAAAAACAAGCTTCGACCGGATCGGTACTCTGGCTAGCTGTTTAACCTATATATGAATCTACAAAATCTACTGAGAGCTAAATTCACACGTCTTGTCTGCCTCCTTGTCGCCTTCCTTTCCCCAAATAACAGAAGGATATTCTCACTGCCAAGAGCTTGTTTGGCCCCATCTTGGCCTTCTATCCTCATCTGTCCATGTTCCTGCCATGCTATCAAATATTCTCTCGCTTTGCCTCATCCTTAAAGGGAATTAACAGCCAAATGGATGGGGACAAACACCAAAAGAAGGCCTCTCACTTTGCTACTAGTAGAATACTGCGGCGAAAGATCTTGTCAAAATAGATTAATACAATCAACTGATGAAGAACATCTTAGTTTTTCTTCCTAATTCTTCTTTTATCCCTTCTCCCCATTATTACACTAACAAATACATGTTTGGCTCTGGTTTAGGACAGTTTTTTATTCTATAAGATTAATGATTGATTATGTATTGATAGTACGTATATGTATTTATGGTAACATCTAATAACCAAATACCATGGCTTGTTAGGTTATTAGCTAACTGTTTTTTTTTTTCAAAAATTCAGACATCGCGTGCATTGGTGGAAAAGAGTGGTATTTCTACAGCCTGAGGGATAGAAAGTATGCTACTGGCCAACGTACAAACAGAGCAACTGATTCAGGATATTGGAAAGCCACAGGCAAAGACCGTCCAATAAGCCGGAAAGGGATACTTGTTGGTATGCGCAAAACCCTTGTGTTTTATCAAGGTAGAGCCCCAAAAGGAAAGAAGACTGAGTGGGTTATGCATGAATTTCGCATGGAAGGGCAAGGTGATCCCATGAAATTACCTTTCAAGGTAATATAATGTCTTGATTTCATTATTATGTGTCCTTTTTAAGTTGAACATTATAGTTTATTGCTTAATTCTATTCTAAGTTTCCCATCTGATGGGTACAAAAATATGCATCATATATCTAGCCAATGAGCAATATACATAATAACACATACAAAGTAGGAAAACAATTATTCGGGGGTAATGAAACAATAATGGAATTGGCCCCATCAGTTTTCCTATGGATAAATTAAGATAGATTATGGTTGTGAAATCATCAAGAGAACCCCCAGTTTTCTTTCTCCAAATAATGGTGATCATATGAGAAGTATATATAATATATCAAAGATTTTGAGGAGTGCAATATATCTGTATTATGAACTAAATTACAAACATAATCTATTCATGACACTAGAGGACGAAGCTAATTAGTGTAGACGCGTCTTTAGTCGTTGCACTACTATAGACGCTCGTTGGCTGTCGCGTCTGTAAATGCGGTGTGGATATGTGACTTTTTTACATAGTGTAATACTATATATATGCGAACTCTTTTTCTTTATTCATATTTTTATTTGCGTAATCACATGTACTGGACATGGAATGCCCCTGCTCATTCTACACATATGTGTCAGATAAAGGCACAAGCGCCAAATTTATAGTCAAGTTGACAAATTACTTAGTTTTTACTGTTACCACGACTTTTGTGTCATTTGGAGATAAATTAAAGTAAAGTCGTACATGGTTTTGGATTAAGACATCACACTTCAATCGCTACATTGTTTACTGTTATGAACTGATGGTCATTGTATTGTATTAATGCTAATTAAGAGCCTTACTTTTTGTACTTTGAGACTATCTTTACTACTCAATGACTAGTCACTGTCATGCACAGCAGGATTTCTCTAGGCATTGATATCTCTCCCATCAATTTCGAATCATTTTATAACAATACAGACACATCCTTAAAAATAAATAAATACTTCTCTCATGACTTCTTCACAACATACAGAATACAGGTACCCAGTTAATTATTATCTATTGGCCTAATCCTCATCTGATTTCTTTCATATATAATAATTCACAGGAGGACTGGGTCTTGTGTAGAGTTTTCTACAAGAGTAGGGCAACAATTGCAAAGCCACCCACAGAGAGTAGCAGCAGCTTCAATATTGATGCAGCCACAACTTCATTGCCTCCCCTCATTGACAACAACTACAATATTTCCTTTGACCAGCCTGGCTCATCAGTGCAAAACCTAGAGGGTTATGAGCAAGTGCCCTGCTTCTCCAGTAACCCGTCTCAGCCATCGTCATCAATGAATGCTCCGCTGTCGTCGGCCGCCATGGCTGATCCGGGGCAGCACATGGGGAAGTCAATAATCAAGGATGTTCTCATGAGCCAGTTCAGCAGGTTCGAAGGCAACGTCAAGAGGGAGGCGCCTCAAAGCAACTTTTCTCATCAGGATGGATTTGAGTACTTAGCTGAGAGCGGATTCACACAGTTGTGGAATTCGTTCAATTAATTGGCTCTATATATAGGAAGATGATTATTACCATGGTGATACGGATCGGAATTCCTCGACAACAGAACGAAGGAGGGATAGATTTGATGAGTGCTAATGGGCTTGGGTGTGTGTGCCTCCTCTGTGTGTGGTATTGCATGTAGCGGTAGTAGGTATATACATATATACATATATAGTGTAGTAGTACCATCAGTACACATTCGTCAAAAAGAAAGTGAAACGAGAAGAGATATACGTATATGCCTTATTATATGCCATCAATGATCGACGACAGATGTAAATACATTATTTGTGTACTATGGAGAAATTAGAAAAAAAAAAAACAGCGCGTGATGACAAAACAAGAATAGAATCTTATTCATATGGTCCTTTGTCTCCTTTGTCTATTATTCTTTTTATGTGTGTATGTAAGCTTGCTCTAGACAGGTCTCGATATGTCTATTATTGTGCTATATAAATACTATCAGGTTCTGTCCCTTCTGAGGGAGGTTTATCCTGTGTTGTCAATTAGCCAGCTTGCACCACTTTACCCTTTTATTTTCATGGTCTCTGACGATGTAGAATATCAAAAAATTTGGACAAAGTTTTTTATTTATTTCCATTTACGAATCTGAAGTTTATTTTGTGCATGGATTTATTGTATAACAATTCGCACTTGATCTTGAGATAAAAGGTTGTAACTAGCTCTCGTACGTATTACTCGAGGTGTTCGATCCCTTTATAACCTGAATTTGCAGAGAACTTCATTCTTGAAACAAGTTGAAGTTATATATATTCAGTCAAACTGGCGGATCACAAAATCGCCAAAACCTGTACATATGCTGGTATGGCTTAATAATTTGAAGATTTGCCTCCAAGTGGACAAAAGGAAAGACAAACAAAGTCATAGGTGGTTGTTCTCGTTCTTTTAATATATATATATACTGCGAAAGGGATTTGAGTTCACACACGTATCTGCTCTTGATATACATATATATGATCCCTTGACCTTAGATATATAGATAGCAACTGTTTACTAACATATTTATCAATTACCATCATTGAATCTTCAACAGTCTGAGATTACTGGCACAGCAGGAAACCGTCGTCTAGTAGAATATATAAATGGGAAAATTGGCTATACCTGACACCTAAAATGGTGCACATTTACTGGAAGTAAACATTTTTATATGTATACTAGAATATATATAAACAACATGTGTGTCTCAATATAATGCTGCATGATAATCTGCAAGTACACAAGTTCGCTGGCCAGCTAATCTGCCATAAACTAGCAATATTTTTCATTCCCTGATGCCAAGTTGATATTGATATGCGTCCATTTGACCCTATGGATATGCAAGCTGGGTATATAGTAGTACGACTAATCATTCAATGGAGATCGATGCGCGCGTGTGAAAATTCCAAGCTTGTACTTTCTGTGGACTTTGATGGGATAGAATTGTGACCTCCTAACAACGTATTAATGGTTCGGAGCTAGATTTCCAAACTAAACGGAGGAATTCGATCATTATTTTGTGGTTGAGCCTGTACTTGTATCTGAAGAATGAACTAGTACTAGCCTGATATAGTTTCAGTACGGTGCACACATGGGAACAGTTCGTGCAAGGCGTGGGCTGTGTTTAGCTGTTGCGAATTTGCTATTCCTATATTCAGGACGTACGTATGTATATATCTCGCACCACTTGACAAGTGACAAGCAAAGCATGGAACCCACAATCGAGTACCAGAGACTGAGAAAGCACATACGGCCATGGTGATGGAGTGCATGGCATGCGGGTCCCTTAGAGTGCCCCTGGAGAGTGAGAGACAGTCACCAAAAAAATTGAAAAGTTGTGTAAAATGATATGAAGTTTAATCAAATTTATATTAAATATGTTAATATCTAATTATCTATCATATTAAATATGTGCCCCTGAACCCACTTTATGTTGCCCGCTGCGGTTAATCAACATTTACCGCAGTGGGCCGGCCTTTTATGTTGCCCGCTGCGGTAAACGGTTCAACCGCAGCGGGCGTCCACCGAGCCGGCCAGCCGTTGCCGGGCACCGAACTACCGCAACGGGCAACCGAGGTGCCCGCTACAGGGCCGGTTTTGGCCATGCTGTGGGAGTTTATTTCTGACGTAGTGTTGTTTGGATATTATTTTCTTCAAATTTTAGAATATTTTGGTTTTGCTAGACCTAAAAAATTACTTTCTTACGCTAGGGCTTTCCCTGACTCGATGCTTAATATTATTCTTCTCCCCCAACCACCTGCATCTACCTAGCTACCTACGCACACCAACTAGCAAGTTAGCTCTTCCGTTAAGCTGTACGTGCGCTGCACAGAGATCTGTTCATACGTACGACTGCTACCAACTGACAGACCAAATTGTTAATCACCCTTTCTGATTAGCCTGCCAAGAAGCACTGCCGGCCGGTCAGTCGTACTAACAACTCGACTGATCGATCATGCTTTGGCTGGCTTGCGTGTGTATAGTTTCTTCAACAGTCCTTGTCCTTCTAATCATTCCAAACAATAGTTTACAGAGATCACAGATCGCAGTACACTGTTTTCTACTACTTCTGCAGTTCTGCTACGCATAATATGAATTGATAGAGGCAGGCGTACGTGGTTGCTGGGGAACGAAGATGCTGAAACAGGAATGTTCTGTTGGCCAGTCATCAGGTCAGTTCGTGGTTAATGTCATCATCGCTACTAATCTCCTTTTCCAATGCATTCTGTTTCTGGAAGGTGTAGAATTCTACGTATCATGCACTGCGTGAAACATGCGGCGAGAATTTGGTGGTTTGCCAGCCTCCGTCAGACAAATGATAGGGCGTATATATCTTCTGGTCATTAGAGAGAATAGACTGTACTAATTGGAAACGAAATAGGAAAGCTACTAGCTGATGGTAATGGAGATAGAGTTGATTTGTCCGGACATGCTTGATTTAACAAGAGATCTGAAGTTCTTTTTGTTGCACAAAAAAGAACGAAAAAAAAATGCTTTCAGTTGTTTTGATCTGGACTATCAACAGTCCAACACTAGTGAGCCTGTGTCATAGCTAATCTAAACTCTGCCTTTGAACCAAACTCTAGGAACGCTCAATTGCCTGACGTCTCAACTGCAGTGGTATTTAAAGCAGTTCTTCAAATTCCTTATGATATGCAGCTGAAGTCTAAAACTAAGCTAGAAATGGGAACATAGAGGCGAATTTAGATTTGGTGATTAATCAACACAATTAGTATGACTAATTTATGTTTTGCAGGAGAATTATAACGTAATTAATCACAACACTGCGCTAGAATTTATAACCACTGCTAAGTCAAAAAACCCCGACATCACTGTTTCTCGATTTGGTAACCCAGTAGTGATGTCAAAGCATCACCGGAGAATTGTACTCATGGTTATCGCTGCCAGGTTGTCGCTTGAACTGGTATAGTGATATGCTCAGTTTCACTGCCGCGGTTTATAGGCCATGATCTTTTCTTTCCAAACCGTGCACATGCACGTACTGCTTTAAGGGAAGAAGGAGTTTAGATACAAGGCACGTTACACAGACGGCGAGTTGCCATTGTGTAACGGCCCGAGCACACTGACATAAAAACGGTGGCGCAGTAAAGATGTACTAAAGGGGTGGTAAACTAATCCGCTAAGCCAGGGACACGCGCACTAGTCGACGAAGGCGGCGAGCACCGAAAGGCTCCGATAGCCCGCGGCGATCCAGGAGTCCATCTCACCCTTGATGCGCTGTAGCAGCAGGGAGGTCGATTGTGACGCGTTGTCGAACGTTCTTCGGTTCTGCTCCTTCCAAACTTCCCGGGTGACTAGCAGCATAGTGGAGTCGAAGCCTTTGCGTAGGCTGTCGTGGATGGAGGTCCTTGTGCGCAGCCACCAATCCTCCAGACTGTCATTGACGTGCGGAGCGTGTTGCTGGAGACCAACCATGCTCAACAGATGGAACCAAACCTCACGAGTGAACACGCAGGCAGTTAGCAGGTGGTCGTAAGTCTCATCCTGATGCCCACAAAGAGCGCAGGCCGCCGACTGTTGTAGTCCGTGGTGTGCCCGCTGAGCCGCTGTCCAAAGGCGGCCATGGAGAGCCAACCAAAAGAAAAACTTGAC
>JAKNSH010228907.1:0-13212 GCA_027790015.1 Cymbopogon flexuosus | reverse complement strand
ATTTAGACAAGATATTTTGCAAGGATGTGTATCATCACATCATCTACATGTATGGTTTTTTTGGTGAATTTAGCATACTTTTTTATCGTGGTTTACACGGGTTTTCATAGAAAGGTAGTTTGCACAGGATATGTTCCCCACAAAGATACAGACAAGACACTACTCTCTGTCTCAGTAGCAACAGATTCTTTATTGGGATTGATGTTGTAATTTGTACTCTATATTACCTGGTCCCTGAAGGGGAAAGCCTTCTTCTTGCCGAAGTCGAAGTCCTTGGGGTTGTAGTGGACGAGCTCCGGCTCAGGGAACCCTCCAGCCTGCATACAAACCAGTCACATGGTCCATTACTGACAATGTCGAAGAACAGCATCGACATCATTGTCATTCAGAATTCAGAAAGCGAAACCAGCATCATTGTCATTTCTTGGCGAAATGAAGTCTATTTGCATTGGCTACCTTTGCGCAGGCCCGCGCAAGGCCGTCGAAGGTGACGTACTTGGCCCCGGAGATGTTGAAGATCTGCTGGCTCGCCTTGGGGTTGCCCAGCACAAGGTTGAAGGCTCTTGCAAGATCCTGCAGTGGACAGGAAACCAATAAGCTGGTAGCTTCAGCCAGCCACGTTGCAAATTGCAAACTCGTCATTGTTTCTGAATTCAGAGTGGCAATGGCTGACCGACACCGACCTTGACATGGCCGAGCTGGGTGATCTGGTTGCCGGCGCCGGGGATGGGGATGGGGCGGCCGGCCTTGAGCCGGTGGAAGAACCACTCCTCCACGGGGTTGTAGTTGAGGGGGCCGTAGATGTACACTGGCCTGATGGACGTCCAGTTCACGCCGCGCGACGTCAGCAGGCTCTCCGTCTCCAGCTTCCCCTTGTGACGGCTCTTGGGGTCCACGGCGTCGACCTGCAGACCCACCATAGATGAGAGACCATTTCTATGGCGATTGGTTTGGCCATACGCACAGTAACAGTACCTCACAATGCGGAAGAATGTCAGACTTCAGGTACACTCCTGCCGATGAGCAATAGATGTACCTGAAAATTGATGGTGTACATAACTGAAATGAGCACAATGAGACGAAAAGGCTTCATACAATAGCTTGCATTGCATCAAGTGTCAGATGAATTGGCTGCCTTGCTTACTGTTCAAGGTTAGGCAAAGCGTCAAGTATAGGCTCAACTTGCACAGCCTCACGTCCTGAAATGAAACACCAACGCGAGAGGCGAAATGTGTATCAGACAGTTGTTTGGTTTCGCCTATCGATCGACCGGGGATGTAGCAACAACAGATACAATGCTAATGGTTACTGAAATCTTTCCCAACACAAGACACTACTGTGAGATGACTGAAGAATTGTCTTGGTTGCAACTATAATAAAGACTTTCAGTTGGAGGGTTTTCAAGCATCGAAGCAATTACCATTGATGTCGTAAACGACATCGTATCCCTTAGCAGCAAGGCTTGACTTGACGAATTCGAAGTCCTGCCTGTCACCTTTCAAATGTTGAACCTGTACAAATATGTAAAACCATTACTGGTATGACAGCATCAGAACCGATGAAGCAGTGATTTGGTAATCCCATTTACCATGACCCTGGCACAAAGGCATCCATTGTGCCTTAGTGCAGCGTACTAATGCATCCTTACATGCACATTAGTTACTTCTGAAGAATCCTGCTACTGGACAGTGGATGCTGGCACCATGTACACGTGCAAGCTAAACAGAGGAGGAAACAACCAACACACCTTGGAGGAGAACTCTGCGTACTCTGCGTCGGACTCTCCTGGCAGCTGCTGAGTTATGGGTGCCTTTCCCCTAGTGAACAATGTAACCTGATGACAAAGCAGAGAGTTTTTGTTTTAATTTTTTTCTCTGAATGACTGACTGAGTGTATTGGCTGGCTGGCTGAACCTGAACAGCCTTTGATTGATTGCAGAGCAAAGGTGGTGGTACTGGCTACTGAGTACTGACTGACCTGATGGCCCTCTTTGACAAGGATCCTGGATAGGAAGACCCCAATGAACCTTGTTCCCCCCATCACCAGAATGTTCTTGGACTCTGCCGCCGCCGAGACCTGCACCCTCGCCGGCCGTGGCTGCCATGATGATCTCCTCTTCTGCAAAACAAAATTTCACTTTTCTCAACCATATCATCATCATATATATCAGGGAATGCAACCCTCGTTCCCCTTGGCTGCAACTGCAGGTGAAAGCTCTACACAGTGCCAGGCTGTCTGTCGTTTCTGGCCTAACACAGATGGAGCAAATGCTTCCAATATTAATCTTTGCTTTCAGTGCTAGCTGCGTCGTGGTTACCTGAGCTGAGACTGAGATGGAGACGGCTGCGCCGCTGAAGTCGGAGATAGGAGACGGGAGGAGAAGGCTGCTCTTCAGAGACGCTGTGGACGCCATGCCTTCTCTTCCTTTTTTTTAAAGAAAAATTCAAAACCAAGCAAGCATACAAACAAGAGAGAGAAGGATGGGACTTTGTTTGCTCTGGATGGATGGCCGAGTCTCCTCAAGTCTGAAGCTTGTGCTTCAGTCTGTGCTAATGGAGCATACAAAGACGACGAGAAATGAGGTGCTGGGACTGAGATGTTTTTTTTTTGGCATGTGTGGCGGGGGACGCCAGCCCTATCCTGTGTCTGTGTTTGGATGCTCTCCTCTCCTCCTTTCATCTGTCCGCTTTGAAGCATTCTGATCAGCTGATAGGGACTTTTTAGATGAAAGGAGGAGACGTGGCACCGGACTTGGACGTTTTCTTTGCCACCTTTCTCTAAACTAGTGGACACGCCATGTGTCTATAAAAAATTTTTAGATGAATAGATAAAATAAAAGTGCAATTATTATTATATATAAGTACAAACCATAAGGCCATGCAATCAGAACGTCAATTTAGTGCATATAACACACAGACATAAATCTTATTTTTTTTTCCTCTAATGTATAGAAGCAGTCTCAAACCTAGATCTACCATTGTCCTAGTTACAAGCTCAAAGAGATACAATGTCAATGAAATTCAGTGCCTCCATGATTAATGTATAATCAATAAATGAAGTGCTTGGTTCCATTAATTAATATGTAATACATTAATCGAATTCTCATACATTAATCTACAGAGTTCGAAGTGGCATAGGTTAGGCTTTACTATTTTCTGAATATAATTTAATAAGGTTTAAAATAATTCAAAAAAACCAAAATTAGTATTCAAGCCAAGAAAATTATGCCAAAGCTTGCATAAATGTAGGAGACATCCCAAAGACATTTGAAACATGATTGTCGGTATTTTAAACAACGACGACCAGTTAATTTGTACTGTTTTGGATGGAAGCTGCAGGCATAAAGGATTATACTGGTTCGGACATAATGTCCTACATCCAGTCATGGGGCTAGTGTGCTACCTGCTCTTGTAATGGGTTTGCAAAGGGGATGGTTACAAACAGGGGTTGAGAGAGAACCAGAGGAAGAGGTCAAGGTCTCTAAGTGATGGTGATTTGTATGTGTGTGGCCCAATGAGTGCGAGAAGTGAAAGTGTTCGAGAACTGTAGGTGTTCTCATTTGCCGCAAAGGTCCCGAGGGCTCCCTTTTTATAGCTTCAAGGGGAGCTTCGAGGTACAAGGTTTGAAGTCAGAGAAAATGGTTCTTCTGTGGCGGCGACGCTTCCCTTTGTGCGGCGCCCTCACCGGTTTGGGCGCCAAGGCTCCTATTCTGTCTCGCCTGACTCTTGTCTTGCCGAGGGCACACATTTTATGGCACGCTACCTTTCGGTCAGGCGGGACGAAACCTTTCCGTCATCGTCGCACACGATCAATCTCTCATAAGACCCTCAAGAATTTATATTACTTATCCACAGGGGTCAGGTGCAGCGGTCCTACCCTAGGTTAGTTAAGGATCTGCTTGAATTCATGGTAGACGGACCTTCGACCCTTTTCTTATGCGCCGATAGTTAGGCTTTCTGCTATTGTTCCACATAGTGGGTCAGCTATTGGCCCATGGCATATTCGGCGCTATTTTTCACAGATTCGGGAATATTCCACCCCAACAATGATGAAAAATAAAATGTATGAAGGTCAGGACAAGATATTTTGAAGCACCCAAAAAATTAGATTTTGCTCTAGAAAAAATTGAAAAAAGAGTTTTAGAAAATTCCAGAAAATTTGTGAGATGGAGTAAATGGCACCTAAGTGCATTTTGGAAACTTATCTCACAAACACCAAAGACAACCATCATACAAGTAGCAAAAAAACCCCTACCAGTTGTAATTAAAAAAATTAGAACAATCTTGGAAAAATTATAAAACATATTTAAATTATTTATTTTATTTCATGTTTTCTATTGATATCTTAAAAAGTTAAAATTGAAATTTTGGCGCATGATACTGCAGTATCTGAGGAGTGGGGGCACTGATTTGAAGTCATCTTTGCATAGAAATTACGTTTTTTAAGGAAAATGGATCCTATGTCCCAATTAATTTGGCTTTTGGTGTTTGATGATCAACACTACCACTTTGACTAATATTGTTTGCTAGTAGATTTAATACAATTCATAAAGATGCAAGGTGGACTTTGGGCTTAGATAAAGTGAAGGTCTGGATGATCAACACCTCAAGCAAAACATTAGAAGCCATGTTAATATAGATGGCCATGCAGCCCGCGGCCCGATGGCACGGCCCATGACCCGTATTTTGGCCCGGCCTGAGCCAGGCCCGGCCAGTGCAACCAGGCCGTGCTTGGGCCGCCACCGTGGCTTGGGGCACGACACGATACTTAGAGTGGCCCAGTGCTGGCCCATTGATTTCTAAGGCCCGCTAAGAAAAGCCCATCAAATTTCATAATAGGCCGACCCTAATCCCTAATAACCCCACTGCCACTGCTGACTGCTCTCATTTCCCTTACCCCTCCTCCTCCTGGCCGCCAACGCCTCCGCTCCGCCGCGAGTCGCGGTCGCGCCGTCGCAGCACCTACGCGTGTGCGCGTCCCACCGGCGCCAGCCACGCACGCCGCGTCCCTTGCAGTTGCAGCACCGCCACCGGCTCCTGGCCCTGCACCATCGGCTCAGCCTCCGCACACCGCCCTTTCCTCGTCGTCGCCATCTGCTCAGCGCTGCCGCTGCTCCTCCTCGCGGCCATGTGTCGCCTTCTCCGGCCTGCTGCGTCGGCTGCCGGCGGGCCACTGTTCTCCTTCTCCGCCAGCCGCTCCTCCTCCGTCGGTCCGCCCTGCTACCCCCCCGCGGCGCGCCGTTGCTCGTTCTTCTATGGCCCCGAGCTGCGCCGTCGCAGATCTGGTGTGGGCGAGCTCGCCGGCGGCCGCCGCCACCTGCTGCTTGCGCTTCCCCCTCCTCCTTCTTCTCTCCCTAGACCTCGCGCTGGCCATGGCCTCGAGCAGAGCAGGCGCCGCCGCCAGCTTCCTCATGGGCCTTGGGCCGCCCGCGGCACGCAGGGCACGTCGTGCTTTCGGGCCGGCCCGATGGCCCATGGGCCGTGCCTTGGGCCAAAGGCCAGGCACGAAGCCCGTAGTGGCACGGCCCGTGAGGCACGACAGTCCGTCGAGGCACGGTGGCCATCGGGCCGGCACGGCACGACGACCGCCCGGCATTGCCCGTTGGCCATCTATACATGTTAAAGGGGAACATATTTGGTACAGACCAACCGTGCAACCATGCAAACTTCTAATATAGGCCACGTGGCGTTCATCCAAGGGACGTAGGGGATTGGATAATTTTGCGCTTAACCGCCCGCTGCTCCTAATGATACTTTTGTAAATCCCCCTCCCACTCTCCCGTGCGCCCCCTTGGATCAACACCATTTGGTCGAGATTAGAAGTTTGCATGGTTGCATAGAGAGATTGGTTTGCATGCACCAAATATGTTCCTATGTTAGAGACCTATGAGATATGCTAGAAGTATTATAATACACCAAAAGGTAGACGCCCGGACACAAAGGAAAAACAAAAATGAAGCCACTGAAGCCGAGGCAAAGATATTGTGGAATTATCTTATGATTTTTGGATATTCTCAAATTGACATGACTTTAGCTCAGAGTTGTAGAGCTTTTATCATTAGCTTTTCGTAATGTCTAAGATCAACACAATCAGAGTTTGGAGCTAGAAGTTATGCACAAAGTATGAAAGCATGACATGCCGAAAGTATGGTAGCATATAGTTTGATATTCACACCTTTAGTTCGATGCTCAAGTGTGTTGAAATGAGCAGTGACACCTATTAGTCTAATGCTGCACACCTATTAGCTCGATGCTCGTACAAAAATGTTCTAACGGCTTGCAACGACCAGGTCAGCTTTTGGAATTGAAACTAAGGGAAGCGCGTGGAGAGTTGAGCATCGATTTGTGCTCTAACCCAAAGTGCTTAGGGAAATATTAGATGATTAGTGTTTGCAAAGTGTTTAGGATAGTTAGACCACCACTAAAGCTCCTGCCACTCATTACTTAGTGCACCGTTGTGTTTAGTAAGGTTTGCAAGCCTCCTGCCACTCATTACTTTAGCGCACCGTTGTTATGCACCAGAGATCTTGTAGTCTCACGAGGCCAAACAAACCGTGTTGTGGTATGACCACTACTGGTTTGTCCAGAAGCTCGAGAGTGAAGACAACATGGAGCTAGCGGTCTAGGAGAGGCCATCTTGGAGACCCACTTGTATGCGGGGAAGGATCGAGGGCTATCCATGTAGTTACTCAACCGGAAGCTTGGCCCTTGCGAGGGGCTCCAGCGAGAGAATTAGAGCAGCATGACTTCCTTTGCTACTGCTACCTACTTAGCTGCAGCCTCCGCTACCTTGGATGATTCTTCAACATTGTTTTCAGATTTCACTCCCTTCTTTGGGGCAATGAAAAGCTCAATAAATAACCAGTGGGCACCAATGTTGTTCTTGGCCTAAACCTTTGAACATTGGGTGGCAGTTAATCTAACATGAACCTGCGAAGGAGGCATAGTGAGAACGGAAGTATGGCGAAGAGAGTCAGTGAGCAGGTGATTTCATTATTCTTCCTCCCCTTAAAATGACTTCTTTGGGTCATATTTATACATTGCTTGACATGCTCATAGGCTTTGCACAGGGCCAAACTGCCCTTGTACCTATTCCCTCCGTCCCAATAAGAGTGTCGTTCTACGACCGAAGATTTTTCCCAGAAAGAGTGTCGTTTTAGGTGGGCGTAGGTCCTGCACGCTAGTATGTCGCTGTCACCCCATGTGCCTCTGCAAACTTTTGTCGGCTCGCTCTCATCCCCTTCCTCCAACTCTCTCCACAGTCCACAGCAACCACCGGCACCTCCACCGGAAGCCATCATCCGCCACCAGCGCACCTCCTCTTCACCGAGCCGCCCTCGCCACCTCTTCTCCACTGACGCGGAGGTTGCGTCGTGGGTCTTCTCCTACAATGGCGCGGAGCGGCGGAGGTCGCCGTCTTCTCCTACAATGAGGGCGTAGCCGCCCCTCTTCTCCTTCATCTTCTCCGGCGGAGCTGCGCCCAGCCCCACACCTCCACGGCCAGGATCCAGATCTGGAGTCGATGAACCTGGCGTGATGGAACCTGTTGGCGATCGAGTGGGTGGGTTGGTGGTGCCTTCTTGCATCCTTGGTGCTCGATGACATGGAGCAATCCGGAGCAGAGAGGTGGCGCGCTCGCCGGAGCAGCCTATGAGGGAGAGGTGGCTCCCGAAGGCCCGCGTGCCCGCGCGACGGGGAGGGGCGCGCTCGCCGGCGAGGAGTCTTGCTGGTCCGCTCCTTGTGCGGTCGCATGGAGCCGGGAGTCTTGCTGGTCCGCTCCGTGTGCGGTCGCATGGAGGCATGCACCGGCGAGGAGGCTCGCTGGTCCACTCCTTGTGCGAGGCATGGACATGCACCAGGATAAGGATGAGGAACGAACGGGAAGGAGAGAGACTCAGTGCGGTTGCTTGTGCCAGTTCTGTGCGAGCACCAGGCTAGGTGTACTGTTGGTCCTTGGTACCTGTGACCGAGTCTAAAACGACTCTTATATTGGGACGGAGGGAGTACTCCAGATTCTGAAGTATATCCTAATAGATCCGAGGCAATTTGGTCAGTGCTCTGACCACCTAGGTTACATGCCACCTTGGGCCTCGACCAACGCTGTCTTCGACCCATGACCGGGCTCCCTCATTCTGCCTAGGGAGCCGTTTGTCTCCTTTGCTCTACTCCAACCGTGGTTGTGGCGAAACCTGAAGATCACTTGTAGACGACAAACATTCATAGAAGACGGCAAAAATGGGTTTAGTCTTATGGAATGTAGTGTGCTACTTGGTCCCGTGGGGTACTCTCGCCACTTCACTCTTTCGTATCTCAAGGGTCCTTGGGGCATGAAAGCAAGGTGCACCGCCTGCATTTAGCAAATTTACCGCTTTGCCGAATAGTTGAAATTAAGATCGAGCACACGGACGGTAAAGGGGTGCAGAGGGGGTGATGTGAACCATGAAACTATTTTTGAAGATCAATAAAGTGCGCCAAATGACTTGCTTAAAAAAGAGGGGTGATGAAGGGTCACGTCTCCCAACAACACTCAGTATGGATATTACTGAACTAGCGCACTGCCCACTCGGCATGGATTCACTAACGTGTGAGGCACTAAAGTCACTTGTCAACCCAAACTTAAATGTCAGCCCAATAATTATGTTCTTGTCTTTGGCAATCGAAAACATCCGTCATGTGACATTGGGCCCACTTTTCATTGAACTTTGTGGATGCTATCTAGCCAAAAATATCGTATTCTACCCACCTTGTTTCTCATGATATGTTAAAAGCTTTTCAAAGTCTGACTTGCCCGATCAGTGCTGTGCACGCAAGCACTTATTCTAAAAGAATATTAGATTCTAGATTTTCATCTTCATTTTTTTTTCCTATTACATGTTTGAAATCATTCTGCATTTGATGGATGCACAATCCATGCCATGCTATGTGTATACCTCCTGAACAGCATTTCCTATTGCGATGTCTTGATCTGTAAATATAGCTCGGTTGTTTTTGATTTTGTGTAATTATAAAACCTCAAAATAAACAACCATGTAAAAGAGGCACACGTTTTACTCCGGTGGTCCTGAGCGTGGGCTGTGGCTGGGCATGGGCTGGACACGAATAGGATCGGGCATTTGATCTAAACAAAATTTAATTTTAATTAGTTATGTAGATTCTTTAAGATGTGTGTAGCTTTTTTGAAGAGGACCACTGAGGGAAAATTCTTCAGCAAATAGAAGAGCATCTCCAAAAATAACAATCTCTCTGAGCTGATTAATTCCAACAAATACAGCACAAGGTCTACAGTTTTGTTTGTGCCAAAAGTAGTCTCAAAGATCACTAGATCCCCAAAGTGAGCATAATGCACACCACCTGATTGTATTTTTTAGAAAAGATAATATATTAATATTCCAGCTTCTGCATCGATCAATACATATGGCTGTTCCTTATTACAAGCGGGGGTAAAACAAACACCACCTGATTGTACAACGCTAATTGTACAACTATTTTTTTTTGCGACACACCGATTGTACAACTTTCACATAGTATCATGTGTAACAGTCTGTTTTGACAGAACCAGATGCTATGCCACGCTGCCTTTTATTGTTATGTTCACTATATATGAAAGAGAACCAAGTCAGGGTCTACTCCTCTTGGGATAGTGATAGTCTGATAACCAATATCTGGCAATGACAATGCAATTTTCTCGGCATGCTCTAAGTAGCTCTCAAACTTCCCATGATCAACGCCAGGTCTCTTTGCCAATGTATCTGAAACCTTTGGCTGGCCATTCTCAGCCAAGGGATGAAGACTTGTGGCAAGAGCCAGCTCCTCCTTCATGATATGGTACTTGATCGCCTGCTTCCGGAATGTCCAGTCACCGGTGATCCAATCAAATTTGTACAGAGGGATGAACTTATGGCCATACAAGGCGATGAACTCGATGGCGGCCAGGATGAAGTTGAACTCCTCCTTGGACAGGTAGTAAGTGAAACTCAACCTGGTCCATCCTGGTTTCAGTCCACTGTAACCCTGAAAAAATGTGACCGATAGATGACAGTAACATTATCAGTGCACATTTTGTTAGACAAAACATGATATATACTTTAATCATCCCACAGTTTGATCATCATACATATACCTCAAGGATCGCAGACCGGATGCGGAGGGACAGGTCTTTGTTGATGTTGAGCAATGTATGGCCATAGGGGCCTGCGCATGCACAGCCACCTCTTGCTTGGATGCCGAAAAGATCGTTAAGAAGCCTAGTGACAAAGCGGCCGTGGAGAGGGAGACGCTTGCGACCAGGCTCATCATTAGCAATAGCTTCGAACAAAGGATTATTGGTGATAGTAGGGTAGATGAGGAATGAGAAGATAGGTAGGCGTTCTACATTCGTGTTGCCAAGAACCCAAATGTTTGGGTTGCTGACAAGCCTTTTCATTGCCATCTCGGAGTAAACTTGCTCCCTGAGGCTCATCCTGTCATACCCAATGTACTCCTTGACCCAAAATGCGAGCGATGCACGGACCTTCTGGATGATTGGTGGTGTGCCTGCATCCTCTCGCTCCTCGATATCGTCATAGTACAATGTATCCTACAAGTGTCATATATATAACACAATTCGTATTAAAGTTTTGATTTTTTTTGCTAGGAGTAGAAAATAAGTATCAATTGTATATGTAACACAGGTTGCTGTCTCACCTCCTCATTGAAGCCATTGACGTAGGCCACGGTGCCACCACCGCATGTGGAAGGGGGCTGAGCGTTGAGCCGGTACAATGCTTTGTTCATCACAAGGATGCCTGGTGTGCCCGGTCCACCAACAAATTTGTGTGGGCTCAAGAAGACTGCGTCGTATCCATCGATTTCACCAGATTTCATGTCAATCTTCACGTATGGTCCACTGCACAAATTGAAGGAACTAGCTAGTTAGAACTGATGTATGGATTTCTTTGATGTGCCACAAATTGCCAATATATGTCGTCATCCTTAATACTATTTCTGATGGAAATTCATTCTGCTAAGTAGTTTACGGGATTAGATGGATTTCTAACAATAATATTGAGAACAAGAAATTTCCAGGTTGACCTATATAGAAATCTAGAGCTCTTAGTTACAGTTTTGGTCGTCCAGTCAAAGTCGTTTTTTTTTTTAGATAAAAGGCATTGCCCGGCTTTATATTGAAAGCGTAACAGGGAAACATTCAGGCTGGGGTTACCAGCTTACAAGCATGACCAGGCAGGCAAAAGCACTGCGCACTCACAGCCTAGACGGCCGGCACAAAAGACTCCAAAACAGAACTCTAAAAGACAGGTAGCAACCAAGCATAAAAAACAGCCCAGAGTTTTACAAGAGACAGCACGGGCTGGCTATCACGCCGTCGCGTTTGCCAGCAGTAGGTGGACCATTTCTTCCGCCACGGGCTCCAGTCTTGGCTTGATCAGCGGCTTCCATGTCTTGATAAGCGATATGGTCTTGAAGATGATTGTCGAAGGGGACGCCACCAGCTTCTTGTTGAAAACGACATCATTGCGGGTCTTCCAAATCGTCCAGAGAGCTCCTGCACATATAACGAGTGTCACCATTTTCCTCTTACCTCTCTTTTTGTCCAAAATTTCTCTGAATAGGGCAGCGCAGCTGGTCGGAGCAACGTTCCAGCTCAGACTGTCGCGTAGAAATGCCCACAGAAAGATGGCAAGGGGGCACTGAAACAATATATGGTCAGAAGTTTCAAGAGCTTCACAAGAGAGACATTTTTCCGACCCTGACCAGTTTTTAGCTTTCAGCTGCACAGCGCATTGGATCCTGTCGTGGACAGCCATCCATATAAAAATTTTCACTTTCATGGGGATTGGGCTCTTCCAGAGTAGCAGCATTTGTGTATCCACCACCCCGCTCGAGGTCAGCATATTGTATAGTGATTTGGTGGAGTATCTCTGTGATTTCTCCAAGAGCCAGATCGCCACATCTCTCCCTTCAGTTAGGTTTATGTTCACGAGCTCCCCCATCAGCTGCTCATACTCTGATCTCTGGATATCACTCAGCTGTCGTCTGAACTCAAGGCACCATTCTCCACTTTCGTTCACACTGGCCACATCTTGGTCAGGGAGCCGCGCTATATTGTACAGGCTAGGATAACTGAGTTTCAGGGGGCAGGGGTGTAGCCAGCAATCCTCCCAAAACTGTGTCTGAACTCCAGATCGAACTTTAATACCTCTTCCTTTCTGATAAGTTTCTCTAAGATTGAGTAAGGATTTCCAAAATTGGGATCCTCTAGCATTTGTGACCTGGAGGATGCTTTTGTTTTGCAGGTATTTCTTCCTCAGAATGGAGCAGCACAGGCTTTCATCTCCTCTTTCTAATTTGTCGATCCACTTCACTAGTAGACACTCATTCATAACTCTAACATCTGTGAAGCCCAGACCTCCAAACATTTTCGGTTTATTTAGTGCCTCCCACTTAACCATATGATATTTTCTCTTCTTGGAAGTTCCTTGCCAAAAAAATCTTGATCGGGCTGTGTCCAGTTTCTGAAAGTTACCTTCATACAACTGATACACGCCCATTGTGTACATCGGAATGCTAGACAAGCATGATTCTATCAGGGCAGATTTACCACCTGAGGACAGATACTCACACTGCCAGGTCCCCAGTCTTTTTTCTATTTTGTCATTTACATAACTCAGTTGGGCTTTGGTTATTTTGTGGCAGCTGACCGGCATGCCTAGGTATTTCATAGGAAAAGCACCAAGTTTGCAACCTAGGATGTCAGCTACAGTCTGTTGCTCCTCCCCACTTAGGCAAACTGTAAAGACCTCGCTCTTGTCGAAATTAATTTTCATCCCAGACATAGCCTCATAGCAAGATAAAATCATTCTGAGGTTCCTTAGGTTGTCTGGTGTGTAACTCAGGAGTATCACTGTATCATCAGCGTATTGAAGGTGGGTGAGGCCTCCCTCCACCCATTGTGGAATCAGACCACTAATCACACCTGCCTGCCCCGCTCTATTCAGCATGGCAGAGAGTGCATCTGCTACCAGGTTAAAGAGAAGCGGAGACAGCGGGTCCCCTTGTCTGAGACCCTTTAGCTTCTAAAATACTCACCTCTCTCCCCATTGAGGTCAATGGACACTTTGCCTCCTCTAACCGCTTGATTTATCCAATTAATCCATAGCTCATCAAATCCCTTCCTTTTTAGCACTTCTTCCATGAACTCCCAATTTACTCTGTC